>JAJOOF010001330.1:0-73393 GCA_029582545.1 Solanum lignicaule | reverse complement strand
GGAAAAAGGAGAAAAGTAAAAGAGGTTGAGGAATTTTCCCTTGAAGGATTATGTTGAAAAATATGGAACTCCTCCATGTAAAAAAAGAGAGAGAAAAGAGAAAAAAATTAAAAAAGAAATGAATTGTTGAAATAAAGTGAGTGCAATGAGCAAAAGAAATGGGATATCGAATGACTCATGCTTCAAAAAACATAGGGTGGATTGCAAAAATCAAAAAGTGTGGAAGAGAATGAGAAAAGGTGAAATGCAAGCCATGCTTCATGTAAGTAGAAGTCAGTAAGCCAAAAATGATCATACCTTTACCCTCAGCCCCATTACAAGCCTTGAAAGGCCTTTGTGATCTTGATGGAGCTTAATGTGATGTTGATTGGAAAATACAGGCAAGCCTACGAGAAAATATCATGCATCTGTTTATCTTTGAGAGAGTGAGAGTTGCTTTTGATTCCTAAATTTTTAAAGTTTGATGATCTTTGTGTGAGCATGGAATCATTCTTGATGTAAGGGCATTGAAATTCTTTTGTTGAGCTTAAACTTGCATTTGAAGCAAGAATTGTGAGCTTGAGTTTCATTTGATAATGATTAGTCACAGTTTGAATCTTAGGGTGCACAATTGAACATTGCATGTGTAGTTTTAACCTTTTGTGTGCATTCATGTTGAGTCTTGAGTAGCGTTGTTTGTAAACATCCTTGTTGAACTGATTGATTTTGAGTTTTACTTGAGGACAAGCAAAAGTTTAAGTTGGAGGTGTTGATGAGTCTGAGATTTCGAATCATTTAGGGATTTATTTTCATAGTGTTATTGTCCTCAATGCCTAATTTATGCTCTAAACTGATGTTAAAGTGTTGATTTGCAACAATGAAGGCAAAGGAGCAAGGCAAGGACATTACCAAGACCAAAGGAGCGAAAAAGCTGAAGTAGTTGAAGAAAGGCGATCCCGCTAATCGCCAAGACCACTCGGCGGACCGCCGAGTGGCTCTTTAGCTTGCCTAATGTTACAGCATGCCAGCCTAGGGAACAAGCCAACTTGGCGATGGAGATGGACAGACGTCTAACCGCCGAATGGATCAGCGACAGTGATCCTGATCGCCTAAAGTTACATAAGTCAAATGGTGCTGAGGCAAGTCAAGAAAGCGATGAAACGAGGTACTTGGCGCATCGCCGACCTAGTCGGCGACGGATGACTTATTCCGCCAAATGGTCTAAAAGCTTGAAATTCGGGAGAGTATAAAAGGGAAATTTTAAAAAGAGTTCGGGGATTCCAAAATTCTGAGGAACTGGTCTGAGTGTTTGAGAGATTTTACCTTGAGGTTTTTATCCTAAACATTTTGCTTAGAGTTTTGTCTAGATATTTTAAGTGGGTTTTGAATTTTAGTTGAATTGAAACATTGTAAAGACTTGGAATTTAATACCCAACTCATGGACAACATAGATGGTAATTGTTTATTCCTTTTTTATGATGTATGGCTAAAACCCCTATTCTTGGGGGTGTGATTATGTGATTAATTTTCTTAATTAGCTTGTGGGTGTCAGTAATTATTGATTTAATTGCGGTTTTGAAGTGGGTTTGATCAATAGTTGAGGTTTAACTTAAGAATTGTAGTTGCAAATGCAATTCTAGTATAATTTTTTATACTTGGTTGAGAGAGAGGTTTAGAATTAAGGCTATTGATTGGCATTTATAGCGATTGGGTTATTGTTGATTCAGCTCAAGAGAGTGAATCTGAATTCGATCCTACCAATCTAGCTTTGAGAGAGTAGATTAATTGAGGGTTTAGGCTATTTTTATTGTTATGCTTGTCGAGGTTCGAGAGAACTCGCCTAAATCGTAATAGTTGATCGAGAAATTGCTATTGCATCTAAAGTCGAGCCTACCCACTAAGACTCACCAAATTTCAATAATTAGTAATCACCCGTATAGCGAAATTGGTAATTAATCGATCACATCCCCAAGGATCCTTCTCTATTTGATTACTCCCCCTATGGTTTCGTAATTTTTATAGTGTTACTTGACAAACCTTATCCTTTGTTTCGATAATGTCTACTTGTATAATCGATGAGAACACACCTATTACTTCTTAATTGAATTCCATTATGTATCACTCATTGTGGGATCGACCCCAACTCTTTGTTGGTTTTACACTAGATTACGATTGCCTACACTTTGTATTGGATGAAGTGTAGCTGAGTGTTATCATACCCAGAGTTAGAGGAAAGTATGCAGAGGTTTAGTAATCTAAGAAAGAGAGATAATGTTTTGACAAGCTATGTTACTATAGTCATTCACCTAGTAAGTTATTAATGAAGTGTTTTCCCTTATGGGTAGACTAACAAGTGATGAGTTGTGAAAATTCCATCATAGGCGGCAGAGCAAGAGTTTCAAGTTAGGAGGAGGTAGATTGTGTTTTATCTAGAAAGGAGTTTGTGATTAAGTGTCATTGTGTAGGTAATGACCAAGCGTAAGTGTTGACTAGAAGAGCATGAGTATTCATGAGGTGATAAATTTAAGCTAGGCCTATGAATTTGGAAGGGGGAAACCCCATGGTATTCAAAGGATGATAAAACTATTTGAGAGATAATGCGCAGTAAGTGAGTAAAATAGTACTTCAGTTGTGAAGTGAAATGTGGTAGTAATTTGTAAGTATGAAGACTTAAGAGGTAAGGATTGACTACTTGTCATGAAGTTTTAGTGAGAGAGTGACTATTAACTTTATATCTAGTAGTTGTAAGTTAGTATAGTAGGCGATCAATCATATTGATATTCGGGTTTAGTAATAAACATTAAGCTTGAATTCGAGATGAGTGTCATGATCAAAATAATGGCAACATGAGGGTGATGATGTTAGCCTCTGGATCTGATTTGGTAGACTTGACATAGAGTCGGTGAGGAAATTGAAATGTTTGATGCAATGAATATGAGTAGTACCAGTGAGAGATCCTAATGTTTAGATAAGGGCAGTGAAGTGTGGACAAGTCACAAGAGTAACAAGAGCATTAAGTGGTGTGCCGAGATGGTATGTTACCAGATGAGGTTCCAATTAAATTAATAATTTTCCATGTGTGCCTATATAGTATAATTGAGTTGTCAATGTGGAATAGGTCCATAGTTTTCAAGTGTCAGCGTTAGACCTAAGGGGGAGATGATAAGATGAGAAACCATGTCAAGTGTTGAGAATATGATAGTAATGAGTTCTAACGAGTATGTGAGATATCTTTTCAGAGATCTTTTAGTAATGGAGTGATGTCATAAGGAGAAGGTTAATGATCTTATCACGATAATGATGGTGTGATAATTCCATATAAGGTTATAAATGAGGAGGAAGAGGAGGATGAGGGTTTACTATGAGAAATAGCTAAGTGAGAGCCCTTTGTTGGTTCCGAGTAGTAATGCAGGAAATTCTAGTTGGTATGGCAAAGAGGATGAGAGAATGAGATCTCTATAAGGACCTGTTTAGTAGGAGTCCATGGAGTTAATACAGAACTAAGCTTGAATGTGGTGTTTATAATCATTAGATGGTTCTTGATATAAGCCCAATGTGGTGGTAAAGAGTAATATTCTTGGGATGAGATTCCCTATAGAGAGGTATAGAACCCAAACCTTAGGATTTGGGTTAAGCTTGAATATAGTAAGAGTAACCCCGCTCCATACCCAGTCCATCCGTCATTCGAGGACGAATGATCCAAAGGGGGAGATATTGTAACGCCCCATACAATTTTTGAGCTAAGACTTGAACCATCATTTGTAGTGAATAAGCTTTTACCAAGGAATTTAAAATTTCTTTTAAGTGTTAAGGTCACTAGATGTAGGATCTTGAATTCCAAAAATAACTAAAGAGAAATTCATTCAAGTCCTTCCTAAGTTCTTTTAAGTTTTTGGTCCACTTCAAACGACCATAACTTTCAGTACAGGATTAGTTGGGAAACCCATAAGATATCAAATGGAAGGTCGTTGAATCCTCTTTACAACTCTAGCTAGTTTGCTAAATTTTAAGCTCGTATGAAAGAGATATGCCCGTTTGAAGTCTGCCTGTCTAGTTAAGGAAAGTTACCAGAAAATGAGAGGGGTATTTTGGTCTTTTCCTTACCCCGTCATATTAAAACGCTTTTAGTAAGGTTTTAGGGGTCTAAACTGATTTTATTCAGTTTTACAATCCAAATTTATGTTTTGGATTTTAGAAGAGAGTTCAAGAAGAGAAAAGAGGAAAAAAGAGGAAAGGTTCAAGGCGTTCATCGAAATTTCTTGCGGATCGAGTGTTGTTTCACCAAGGGCTTGATCCCTAAGAGGTATGTAAGTTTTCGTAGTGATGGATTCGTTCACCCACATGGCAATTATGTTTTAGATTATCGAATTCATCCATAAAGATTGAAAAATTAAGTTCTTGATGAGTGTTCTTGAAGTGTTGCTCTCTATTCTTGAATTTTGATGTTTGGGTGAGTTCTTGAGGCGAGAATATTGTTAATGAGTGAGTAAATTGATAGTTCTTGGGTGGGTTTCGCTGAAATTGTTCTGGGTTATAAGAATTCAAGAGTTTTTACTGTAGAAAATTAGTGGGTATGAGTTGAATCGAGTTTGGCAGAAAAAGAAAAGATCGAGCAAAAATAGTGGCCCAAATCCTCGTCGCGGACTTTTTCCCCAAGTGAATTACATCTATCTCTACTTCGCAGAGAGAGCGCGGACTCCATTGTCTCAAAAATTATTTTGCGACCAAATATTTTGATACATCTCTCTGTCGCGCCTTTGCTCCCCAGATAGCATTTTCGCTCGTTTCTTATTTATCAACTGTCTAGATCCCACTTAATCATTACGAGATTCGTATTAACTCAAATCACAACTCTTGAATTCATAATTCAATTTCAAGATAGAGTTAAGACTCAAGTCTTGAAACTTCTTCCGAGTATTTTGAGAAAGTTCCTCTGAGTCTTTTTGAGGAGTCTTCTAAAATTTCTAATAACTTGTTTTAAGACTTGAGTAAGTGAGTATGATACTGATAAGAATGTATTCATAAGTCTACATTATCATTGAGATCCATGAGTCGAGTCATTCATGCCCATAAATTCTGCATGAACTCCATAATTTGAGTATCTTTAAGAGGAGTGATATCTTCAAGTTCTAAGTCTTGAGTATTGAGTTCCTAATCCCTTTAAAATTATATTCCTAATCATTGGACTACTACATGTTACCCAGGAAGGTCCTTGAGTTGAGTTGTTCATGCCCATAATTTCAGCATGAACCCTCTGAGCCGAGCATACTTGAGATGAGTAGTATCATTGAGTCCTTAAGTTCTTGGGTCTTGAGTTCTGAGTACTGAGTTTCCCTTATTGCTATTAAGATCCATGAGTTGAGTCGTTCATCTTCATAATTTCACATAAACCATATGATTTGAGTTATAAATTTTGAAAAGGTTTTTTTTTAAACCCAACACTTGAGTTCTTAAACTGCGTTATGAGAAAGTAAATATGAGTTTTGAGAAAAGTGTTTCTAAAACATGATTAGTATGACAATCGAGTATGCCATCAATGTATGAGCAATATGTTATCGAGATATACCATTAATGTTTATGCAATATGACATACTGAGGCATTAATGATCATATTATGATATGATTTTGATAAATATTTGAGAAAGAGTTTACAAGTATGAGCTGATTAAAAGTATAAGGGGACTATGTATTCCCAGGAGTTTCAGTTTTTACATTAATAAAAGAGAAATTGAGATTTCTAAATGAGTTATGAGTTTAAAAGATATTTCAAGAGCAGTTACCTCTTTTAAGAGGGTAGTTTGAGCAATTATCTAAAACCAGAGGAAGAGTTATGTTTTTAAACATATGAGCATAAGTTATATTTTGGTAGTAGTATTGAGCACCGATATAGGGGAGAGTTCTAACAACTCCCAGCCCCCATAAACCATGTAGCCAACGTGGGTAGAATACTTTTTAAGTGATTCCTTATTGTGTTTTAGGCATAGACTAGTGGATCAACTAAATAAGTAGTTCTATACCCCGGCAAAGTATAGGACAGTTCTAGCAGCGTGGGCTAGACGTTGTATCATCACATAGCTCATAGTGATGGTTATCTGTTAGAGAATCTCCCACAGAGTTATTTTGTATTTTATACAAACTGAGTTATTATTGTATTTTTAAATACATTGAGTTGTGATCTACTGTTTTAAAATTTTTCCATATATTGCACCATTTATTGTTATTTTATCCTTAGTTGAGTGTCTTGAGTTGAGTTGAACTATGTTTTACTGAGTTTATTATCTTATCCTTGAGTACTTCTGAATTGAGTAAGTTCAAGTAGCTTTGAGTATCCTTGAGTATTCTCTAAGTTGACCGAGTTTGAGGCAACGTAAGTATGTTTCCTTCGATTTCAGTTGAGTAACTTCAATTACCTTTTAGATTTTCCCTTGTATGCTCGTACTTTCAATGTACTGATGCCATTTGCCTACATTGTTTAATGATGTAGATACAGGTAGCTACGGTCATCAACAGGCGCTTCGTTGATACCACATGCAAATCGAGTTAGCTTTGGTGAGCCACCTAGCTTTCGAAGGATTCCATTTACTTTTCAGTTTTTTTAGGATGTCATGGATCTTGTCTCGACTTCCATCTTTGACATTTAGAGGCTTCATAGATAGACAATAGAGTTTGAGAAGTCTTTTTCATTTATTTTGTTAAATGTTTAAACACTTGAGTTGCCTATTTCTGACTAGTTGAATATTATATTTTATTCAGTGTTAATTATTTCAGTTAAAGCTTTGTATTTTAGTTCAATGAATTTTATTCAGTTTTAAGCTTTGTATTCTTGAGTTAGTCTTCCGCTTGAAGTCAGCCTGGATGAGGGTTCGCCTGGGGACCAGCAATGGTTCTCAAGTGTCAGCCACATCTAGGGTGTAGGCTCGGGTCGTGATAATGGATCATCCTGGTGGACCGTAAAAGGGTATTGGAACTTGTTTTTTGAAAACTTATTTTCTCACGACCTACGGTTGCCATCTACGGCCCGTAGATAAGACCTATAGACAGAGGCACCAGCCTAAAACTGCATTTTCCTTCTTTTCCAAATCCAAGGTGTTAGACGAGATGAATTGGTTTTTGTAGAAAAATATATTAAATATAAATTTTTATTTAAAATAGATTACAAAAATATATTATTAAAAAATTATGGAGTCCCTCACATAAGAAGAACCTATACGGAATTGCATGGTGATATTGTTGGGTGGGAGGACTACTGCTTGCCCTTGAAGTTTGCAGTTATAGACACGTGATTTTTACCCTCTTAGAGTTTTAACATATTTTTAGCCTTAAATACATATTTTCAAATCTAATATTTATTTTATCTGTCTTTCATTTTTAGTAGATTTTACTTGAGAAGATTAAAAATCACACATAGTCGTATTTTAAGATAATACTTTTATTATTTATTTTGCGAGACAAATGAAAATAAAAAAATGTATGTTATTTGAGTTTTCTTATATTTACCATTTAGGTAGTATTTTATTTCAGGTTATTTTAAAAACAATTATCAAAAGATCAACCCATTGACATGTTGCCACCTAATAAATTTTTTCTCAATATTTAATAAAAGAATATTCCATTGGAGGGGAATATGCCACTCTTTTCTGAATACTTTTTGATACTATCAAAAATTCATAAGGGTATTTTAGGAAGATTAAACCCTAAAAAATACAATACACTTTACCCTCAACCTAGACTATAAAACAATAAGAGGACCTAATGAACGATCAAGCAAAATCAGCCGCAATACTAATCTTCTTCACCTTAGATGAGTGCTGGGAAATGATATAGTTTAGTCTTCCCTCACCATTAATAAAACTCCACCATTTAAGCTAAGCACCCCAAAACACCCCTGAAAACCCCATCATAACCTCATCGTGAAACCCCTAAAATTCCAACATTTCTTCACCGTGTAAATTTCGTTTTCTTCTTCATGGCTTTCGATTTGTTGAGGGGTCTAGTTCGATTAAAGTTTTTTTCCAGATCAGTCAAGTTTCAGAAGACATCATCTTGACATAAAGGTCCTATTTTTACTTTGCTTGATGACTAATACATGTAATTTGATATGAATTTTTGTTTTAAATGGTTAAAATTAACTATTAAGAATATGTTACTTATTTGGCGTAAAGTTATCATTTCTTAAAAGTGAATTGTTCATTTCTTTTTGCAGGTAGGGATGATAATTGGGCGATGCAGGGTGGGGATAGGGGCGTACTGAGCTTAACCCAAAAAAAAATTAATCCATCCCTTCATTACATTTTTTTCATTTTCAACCTGTCCACCTTGCCCCACATAGACCCACCCCGCATGAATCCTCCCCGCATAAATTTTTTAAAAATTTCTTTTTCTAGCTATGTTTGATACTAAAAATAAAATTCATAAAATAGAATCATTTTTATATTAAGTTGTATTTATTTAATAGATAATGACTTAACATTTTATTTTTAGAGGGTAATTGGAAAGAATGTAAGAATTGTAGTAGTTTTGACTGAACCATTTTCATTTACTAACTTGGATAGTTTAAAATTTTTGAAGAAACTAACTTAATGGATAATGTTCTATGACTCTTATAACACGTAAAAAGTTAAAATTAAGTTTAAATCTGAATAAACCCACATAAAACCGCCTAGACCCACAATCTGCCCCTCTCCGCATTAGCTTTTTAAAAAACCACTTCAACCCGCCCCACATCCCTCCCCACCTCGCATAACCTTAAACTCATATCACCCCCATAGCTTTAAACCCTC
This sequence comes from Solanum lignicaule, assembly GCA_029582545.1. Taxonomy (NCBI): domain Eukaryota; kingdom Viridiplantae; phylum Streptophyta; class Magnoliopsida; order Solanales; family Solanaceae; genus Solanum; species Solanum lignicaule. Next base: position 64,634 of record JAJOOF010001330.1, on the reverse strand, counting down.
GCCGCATCCACCCACTCCATTGCCATCCCTAGTTGCTGATAAACATTTAATGTTGGAAGAGCTAAAAACATGGGAAAAATAACAATCTTTGATTAAGTATATGTTTTATATCTTTATGTAATTTTGATGTCTTCTTTTGTAGATTCAAAAAATAGAATAGCTTGATAGGGCAAGCAAAAAGGAGGCATAGCAGAGGAACACAATGGTATATTAGTGAGTATGGAATTACATGACAATAGTTGGAGGATCATCTCCCGCTTGCCCTTGAAATTTGACGTTGGAACAAAGTTTGAGAAAATTTAGGATCTGAAATACTACCTTTAAGATTCTTGCTTAGAACCTTATGTATAATTCTAAGACATAATCTTAAAGATAGGATTTCTAACCCTAAATTTTTTTCAACTTTGTTCCAACATCAAACTTCAAGGGAAAGTAGGAGATGATATCATTATGTAATTTCATAGGCACTTATTTACCATTGTGTTCCTGTGCTATGGCTCCTTTTTTCTTGCCATTCTATCTATTCAAATCTACAAACTAAGACATCAAATGTATTTCTTAAATGAATCACTATTTTCTTTGGTGTTAAATAAAATAAAATTTTACAGGAATAATCTATGAAGGTATTAAGAATATCTGCATAAAGAACCAATGAACAAGATATGTTCAATTTAAATAAAACTTAGCCATTAAGAAACCAAAATAATAGATAATATATAATAATTGATTCTTCCAAAAAGTTCTAGTTTTTGTGGACATAATTGCCTATTGTTGGTGGGAGGTGTGAGGTATCTCGTGGAATTAATCGAGCTCCGCAAAAGCTAGCATGGACATCATAGTCATAAAAAAGTATATGTATGTTTAATAAACTAAGTTTTGAACGTGTGTGTTACCTGTCTGATGTAAGTGTATTAAGAGTTATTTTTTGTATAACTTCCGAATAATACCATAAAATTAATGAAGCTTTTTAGTAAAATGAAATTTCATAAATGTGATACTTTGTTAGTGAGGTTATGTTGTCGCTTAAGAAGAAAAAAAAATTATGAAAAGAGAGGAAGAATTGACGTAGTCCATACATTTTTGAAAAGTGACGAGGACAAAATAGATGAAATTGATTGCATTACTTTTCTGTCGTTTTTAGCCAAACAAACCATGCCCTCTATCGTCTTTGAAAAACAATTTATTTATGAAAGTATCATATTCATGAATTTAATTTTAGTTACAAAAAACATGTTTCAATAATTTTATTCTATTCTTCAAAATCTTATACTAAATAACTTGTAATACACGCGCAACAGCCATGCATCAGATGTGTTCAAAATAATTTAATGAAGTATACTAATCCATTGATATGTTTATTTATGAATAATGCATTTGTGATATATTAGGAATGTTCTGAATCTCTACCAAAGGTGAAGGCAATATTTTAAGTCGTGACTTGTTGTTCGACATTCGAGCTATCTGAAGAGATTAAGGTTTCGTTAGGGATGCTTAGCTAATTAAATATTAAAAAGTTGATTAGATAATGGATAAGGTTAAAAATAGGGGGTGTCATACCCATTGTGTGATGAGGCATTGATACGAGTACCGATGATATAAAAGGGAAAGTCTATTACTTTGAAATGGTAGTTTGCAATCGAACAATGCTAATGTATATGGACATTAATTAGCTGATGAATGGTTGACTTGGTTGTTTTGTGTGGGGGTTATGTTTCTTTAATGAACCTATGTGCTTGTGATAGTCAAGGGTGAATGATTGAAATGAGATGCATTATCATTCCCTAGTTTATTGATATGATGCTATGCAAATTAATTGGCATTAGATCAAGTATGAGTAAGGGTTGAGCACGTGGAGATCGTACATACTAGGGATTATTCAATGTTGTGAAAGTGGATTGAGATCTTCCTCACGAGCATATGGAGACCATATGTGCCGTATTTGGACCTCACGAGTCCTCCATCGGCTACAAACTCCTGAAAAATTTCCTATGAGCATCATGTATAAATGTTTCATACCCTGAGATCCCACCCTAGACTCGACATGGCACTTGGAACCCCCATAGGCCTAAGAGTACCAACCAACCTGCTTCATCCCGATAATCCAATACAAATATAAATTTTAAATAGCAATGCGGAAAGTAAGGCTCATTATAATCAACCTTCAAGAATATTCAAAAGAGGAAAACCAAATAGACTCTTAATTCGAAAAACAAATCCAACTAAACATAGGTCTATGAAACCTCTACTAATATAATAACTATACCTACGTCAGGACATGGCCCTCGACATACTATGAAAATCAAAGAAAAGACTGATAAAAGAAAACTGCACTTGTAGGGAGATGGAAAGATCACAATTTTGATGGTTATCCCTCAATGATCTATTTCTTCCCAGAACAACAAACACGTGTCTCCGATTCTATATCATGAAATGAAGTATCCGAGGACGGTCAGTACAATAAGTATAGGGATGAAACCCAAGGGAAAGGATAAATAGTATACATAAATATAACATTAGCGTAAACAAAAGACAAAATCATAAGTGCATACTCAAATCATATAGACAAAGACCTTTCAAAAATCACTAATCCTGAGTAAGGTAGTATTCACCGACATAATGCAACCCAAGGGCTATATGGGTCTGGCCTCCTCCCACCCGAGGGCCCTGATCCATGTATGTAACATGAATTTGAGAAATATAAGAATATGACGAACCAAACTATCCCAAGGAAAATATTGTAGAGGTTGTTCCGATTAACAACCTACCGTGGTCATCCATACTTTAGAACAAGGACCTCCCACATCGGAAAAAGTGGTTTCAGGTGATGATTCACAAGAAATTTTAACCTGCTCGATAATGCTACCAAAATCTCTTTAAGCCCCCAATTAAAACATTTACAAGTTTCTATTTATTATGAGTTATCTGAATAAGGCATATTCCCATTGGTATTGTCATACCAAGACTTGTAGGTCATTCTAACCATGCAAATTTCATAGTTAGTAATTTAAAACTCTTAACCAGTTCTTTGAAAACCAAAGACTCATTTATGTAAAAATATTTTATTCAATGCCAACATCCAAGTCTTTCCAAGTTATATATATAAGACAACATATAAAATGCAAAGTCATTAGCATTTAACAGGGACATGAAATAACCCTTTGTTCATCATTTAAACCAAATCTTTTGAAAAAGTCATAGATTCCCAAATCCATTATATATAGCAAAAACACTTTTCAAAATCATGTGAGGAAATTCACCCATTCAAAACTAACAATCAAAATTTCAAAATCATAGTAAAGTAATTTGAACAAAATTAACAAGAGAGGAACATTTGTAATCAATTCACAAGAAATCATCTCTCAACCCTTATCTCAATATGTAATTTAGATGATACAAATAATAAAATATATGAATCTTGTATGAGTAATTTTAAGTAAGGAGTGTTAAAACATACCTTTTGATGAAGAACTTAGGAAAGAGACCTTGAGAATTAACCTTAGATCTTGCTTCTTGAAGTGTTGAGGAAGAAGAGGAGAAACTCTTGTTCCAACTTATAGAATATCCTAGAATATGATTTTTGGGGGAAGTCAATAGTCATGAGTTAAGGTTATGGGATGAGGGAAGTACTAAAACACCCCTCTTAAAACGTGAAGAGAAGACTTAAATAGTTTCAGAACAGATGTGTGGTTGGACAATTGTAGCCTACTTCACACAAAGAAGTAGTCTACAATTGCACGACAAATGCAGTAGTACTATTAAGGTCAGCAAAGTGTTGTGTGAAGTAGGCTCTAGCTGCGCAACTGCGCACTGGTTCCAAAATTGCTTAAGTCCTCTCTTCTCTTCACGTTTCAAGAGGTGTGTTTTTATCATCTCCTCATCCCATAACCCTAACACATGACCATTAACTTCCCCCAAAATTCATATTCTCGGAGATTCGATAAGTTACGATAAAAGTTTATCATCTTCTTCCTCAACACTTCAAGAAGCAAGATCTAAGGTTAATTCTCAAGGTTCCTTTCATAAGATCTTCGTCAAAAGGTATGTTTGGACATTCCCTACTTAAAAATACTCATACAAGATTCATATTTTATTTTATTATTCGTATTTTCTAAATTAAAAATTGAGGTAAGGATTGAGAGATGATTTCATGAAAATTGATTACAAATGTTTCTCTCTTGCTAATTGTGTTCAAATTATTTTACTATAATTACAGAATTTGAATTATTGGCTTTGAATGGGTTAATTTCTTCAAATGATTTCGAAAAAGGGGTTTTTCTATAAATAATGGATTTGGGAGTCTAAGCGTCTTTCATAAGCTTTTGTTTAAATGATGACCAAAGGATAATTCTTTGTCCCGGTTAAATGCTAATTATTTTGCATTTTATATGTTTTCTTAAATATAACTTGGAAAGACTTGGATGTTGGCATTGAACGGAATGTTTTAACATATATTAGTCTTTTGTTTTCGAAGGACAGGTTAAGAATTTTAAATGAATAACTATGAAATTTGCATGGTTACAACGACTTTCAAGTTTTTGTATGACGATACCAATGGGAATATAACTCTTAATAAATGGAAACTTGTAAATGTTTTAATGGGGGCTTAAACCGAGTTTTGCAGTATCACAAGAAGGTGTAAAGTCCATATTACTCATCACTCTAAACCATATTTACCGATGTGGTAGGTCCCTGAAATATGGACGACCACTATAGGTTTTTAATCGGAGTAGCCTCTATAGTCTTTACTTGGGTGAGTTTGGTTTGCCAGATTCTTATATTTCTCAAATCCATGCGGCATACATGGATTGAGTCCCTGGTCTAGTGGAGGCTGGACCTATATAGCCCGTGGGTCACATTATGTCGATGAACACTACCTTCATTAAGATTAATAATTTTGAAAGGTCTTTGTCTTAATGTTTTGGGTATGCACCTATGTTTTTTTGTTTCTTTTCTTTATGGTTATGTTATGTAAATGTATATTTTTTATCATTTCCCCTAGGTGCATGCTAGTACTTGCCAAATTGACTGTCCTTGTAAGCTATATCATTCCATGATGAATGATCGAAGAAACATGCTCCTGGTTCTGGGAAGAAATAGATCATTGAGGGATAATAATCATAATTGTGGTGACCTTTCCATCTTCCAAAAATCATACTTTTCTTTTATCAGTCTTTTCTTTGGTTTTCATGGTATGTATGGGATCATGTCCTAATGTAGACATTGTTATTCTGTTACTAGAGGTTTTGTAGGCCTATGGTCAGTTGGATTTGGTTTACTAATTAAGAGATTACTTGGTTTTCCTCTTTTGAATTTTCTTGAAGGTTTATTAGAGTGGGCCTTACTTTCTGCAATGATATATAATTGGTATTTGTATTGGATTATGCAGGATAAGCAAGTTAATTGGCACTCTCTAGCCAATGGGGTTTCCCAGTCACGTCTAGGGTGGGGTCTCGGGGCGTGACAAACTTGGTATCCAATCCTAAGGTTTAAGTGTCATAGGGTATAAAACCTTAGAAATTTGACTAAGATAGAACAAGGGGAAAAAGGTGAACCACGAAAAGGAGCCCACGAGCCTTGTACAGAACCACAACACGTCACCTTTATCGTGGTTCACACCCTTGGAGGAAGTGGAGGACCACTATCCCTTACATAGGTTGTAGGACTCCACACGGGCCTTTATGGTGCCCGTGAACTCGAACCAAAACCCCCTTGGCCACTGTGAGGAACCACGGATAACTAGACAGCCTGTGGAACCCCATATGGTCTGTCAAGTGTACCATGAAAGTCACCAAGAACTGGTCGTCAATACGGCCCATGGTGCTTCACACGGTCCCTGAAGTGGACCGTGAATGGGACAGGTCAACCTTTAAGTCTTCAATCAACTTCAAACAGTCATATCTTTTAGCATAAAATGAATTAAGTGGTCCATGGCCTATCAAATTAAAGATAATTGAGTCCTTCTTCCAACACCACTGAGTTTGCTAAAATCCAAGCTTAGAGTAAAATGTTATGCTCTTTCTAGTAGAGCCCTGCTGGGCAGGCCCATAACCATAACCAAGTTGATGGGCCTTGGTCCAAACGACGGCTTGTCAGTCCCACCATGGACGGACTTCATCAACTTTAAGTCAGGGTCATTTTTTTCCTTTCCCCTATGAGTTGGGCACTTAACTTCACATTGTTTGATGCTTAAATTACGTCGTTTTACTCGGTATAAGCCAAATAACTTAGTTAGAATCTACACAAAGCACTCATTCTCCTAAAATCACCCAAATTAGGGAAACAATAATAGGAAAAGTCAACCAAACCTCTCAAAAACAGGCATCAATTTTTTTCGAAGTTCATCCCCAAAATCCAAAGCATTTCTCTATAGATTTCGTCACCATATTTGTGGGATTTCACTAGTGGGTTCCTTTAACCTATTAGGTCCCTAGAATTCAGTTAGATCTTCAAATTCTCATACAATGTTCAAACCTAGGGTTTCTAGTTTTCAATATTTATTGTGATTGTGGTTCCTTTGATCTAAATAACTTGTTTATTTATAATTTGTATAATTCATTGCATATCACTCAGAACCCTAGCTTGTTTAAATTTATCCTAATTCATTAATTATACTTGCTAGGCCAACCAAACAAAAATTGATGCCTTAGATTTCAAATGCCAAATTCTCAGTATATAAATGTTGCATTCTTAGTTAGCATGTCGGATTTTGAGCTAATTAGTATTTAGTGCATTTTAGCTTCATGAATATTCAGATAGGAGTAGACTTAGCACCAAGTTGGACTAGGGTTCAGCGTACCCTCAAAGTTACGTGCTTGAGTAGTTTATAAGTCCCCTCAGTTGGGCATTAGATTTAGTGATCATGCCACAGTCATGCCTCTATACCCCCGACAGCGTATATTGGGTTCTCTCAATGGGGCGTATACATCAGACTCCATATTTAACTCACGTGATTTATATAGGTTAATAGCAGAACCTACATTCAAACTCTTAATGCATTGACCAAGATTTTAGTATATATATATTTCAGTCTTCAGTTTAGCATGTATCTTCATGAATGGTACTTAATCATTGCATTCAGTTAGTTCTTTTCAGCTATACTTCAGTACATATCCATTTTTTTCATCATTGCTCAGTTATGTATTGTTAAGCCTATATACTTTATTCAGCGTCGTATCTATATCCTGCATGCTTAGTACATTCCATGTACTGATGCATACTTTACGCTACATCATTTCATGATGTAGGTTCAGGTACTCAGCATCCAGATCACGCTTAGATCGATTCTCGATCCGTATTCAGAACCTTCAGTGGTGAGTGCTCATATTTTGAGGACAATAGACATGCTTTCATTTTTGTCTTTGCTTTCAGTTTTCAATTTGTAGAGTTAGCTAGGGTTATGTCCCATCAACCTAACTTAGTAGAGGCTTTTCAGACATAGTAGTAGATTTAACTTGAGTTGTTAAGTGTTGTTGTAGTTTTCACTAAAACTCTTATGTTATGTTATATTTACACTCATACTAGTTGGGCTTGTTCCTTTTTAGATATCTATTAATTTAGCTTCTGCATAGTTCATGCCTTACTTAGTTATTTTTAGCATGTTTATGATATTCCAGACTCAGGGTTAGCTTGGGGTCACTCATGAACCTAGGTCCCATGTTACGTCTAGGGGGTAACCTAGGGCTGTGACAAACTTGGTATCATATCATTAGGTTCAAGAGTCCTAGGGTGTCTAAAAGCCACACTAAGTAAAGTTTTTTCATGAGTGTGAAGCGGGCCACACCTATGAGGGGAAGGCTATGAAATGTTTTAAGAAAAACTTCACTTTCTACACTTTTCTTATCGTGCGTAAAGTATGACTCAACTTCTCCATTCTAATCAATCAAAAAGCTAACTCATGGAATGCTAATGTAGTTCTTCCAGCACCGAACCATGAGGTTACGAATGTAGATTTTCCTAATGTGATCCAACTCTTAGCCCAGAGTATAGCCAATCAAAACAATCAGCAGGCCATAGTTCTTGCAAAATCTAATGGTGGATCACCTACATCTAGGGTTCGAGACATTGTCCAAATGAATCCGCCTGAGTTTCTAGGGTAGCGGGTTGGTGAGGACCCACATAACTTCATTGATGAAGTCAAAAAGATCCTAGAGGTGATGCAAGTGACTTGAAATGGCAGGGTCAAGCTGGAATCCTACCAACTTAAGGATGTGGCTCATATCATGTTCACTTAGTTTAAAGACAACAAGGGTGCGGATGCAACTTTTGTGAATTAGGATTATTTTACTGGAACTTTTCTGGATAGGATCTTCCTAAGGGAGTTGATAGAAGCTAAGGCACAAGATTTTATGAACTTGAAGTAGGGTTCAATGTCGGTCCAAGAGTATGAGCTGAAACTCAATCAACTCCCCAAGTATGCTCCACACATGGTTTCCGATCCAAGGGCACAAATAAGTAAGTTCTTATTTGGGATATCCGATCTGGTGAGGACTGAGTGCAGGAATGCTATGCTTATAGGGAATATGGATATCTCTAGACTAATGACTCATGCTCAGCAGGTTGAGGGAGATAAGCTTAGGGAAATGGCTAAGGATAACAAAAAGGCCAGAACAAGAAATTATGAATACTTATAGTAAAAGTCAGGCGATGGGAATAACTCACATTTTCAGCAAAGGTCTACATCCCCAGCACCTGCATAAGGGAATTATGTCTCAGGGGAGTACTTAAGGTAACAAGACTTAACCAATTTGTCCAAAGTGTCGTAAGAACCATCCGGGCGAGTGTCTTGTAGGCAGGCAAGGGTGCTTTGGGTGTGGTCAGTCTGGCCATAGGTTGAAGGATTTTCTTTCTGCCAGGCCAGGGCAACAAGGTAACAACAAATTGGCTCAGTCTAGATCTCCAGCAACACCAGCAAGTTACCCAACTCAGTAGGGTGCCTCGTCTAGTACAGGTGGTGGTTAGCGTCAGAACATATTGTATGCTCTTCAGGCTCGCCAGGACAAAGATGACTCTCCTAATGTGGTCACTGGTACGTTACGAGTCTTTTATTTAGATGTTTATGCATTGTTAGATCCAGAGGATACATTGTCTTTTGTAACCCCTTATATAGAAGTAAGCATCGGTGTCAGTCCAAAACTACCTCAGAACACTTCTCAGTCCCTACTCTAGTTGGTGACCAAGTTATAGCTTGACGAGCATATAGAAATTACCCTGTTACAGTCTCTACGAAAGTCACCTCAGCAGATCTTGCAGTGTTAGAAATAGTAGATTTCAATATCATTCTATTCATGGATTGGTTACATTCCTATTATGCCTCAGTCGATTGTAGAACAAGTATTGTTCGAGTTTAGTGTCCAAACGAGCCAGTCTTAGAATGAAAGGGTAGTAGGTCAGTGCCTATATGTCGATTCATCTCATACCGTAAGCCAAAAAAATTATTTCCAAAGGGTATATCTTTTATCTTGTTCGGGTTAAGGGTTCAAACTCCAAACTCCATCTTTTGAGTCAGTCCCAATAGTAAATGATTTTCCCGAAATGTTCCCAGGAGATCTTTCTGGAGTTCCTCCCGAAAGGGAAATCGACTTTGGAATAGATCTTCTCCCAGATACCCAGCCTATTTCTCCTTACAGAATGGATCCAGTCGAGCTTAAGGAATTGAAAGAGCAGTTGAAAGACCTTATAGATAAGGACTTCATCATACCCAGTATCTCTCTATGGGGTACTCTAGTATTGTTCGTGAAAAAGAAAGATGGTTCTCTCAGGATGTGCATTGACTATCTTCAGTTGAACAAAGTCACAATCAAGAATAAATATCCCATCCCTAGGATTAATGATTTTTTTGGGAAACTTCAAGGTGCTAGTTTCTTTTCTATGATAGATCTCAGATCCGGCTATCATCAACTCAGAGTCAGAAATAGTGACATCCCAAAAAAAGCCTTTAGAACTCGATGTGGTCATTATGAATTTACAGTTATGTATTTTGTACTAACAAATTCTCCTGCAACTTTCATAAACTTAATGAACAGGTGTTCAAACAATATTTGTACTTATTCGTCATTGTCTTTATTCATGATATCCTCATCTATTCTAAGAGGGAGGAGGAGCATACGACTCATCTGAGGGTTGTTCTGCAAACTCTCAAAGATTGCTAGCTATTCGCTAAGTTCAGCAAATGTGAATTCATGTTTCAGTCAGTCACTATCCTTGGTCATGTGATATCCAGCGAAGGGATCCAAGTGGATTCTCAGAAAGTTTAGGCGGTGCAGCACTGACCAAGACCCACCTCTTCAACGGATATCAGAAGTTTCTTAGGTTTGGCCGGTTATTACATGAGGTTTTTTCAAGGATTTTCATCCATACCTTATCAAAAGTATTGATCTGCCCTCAAGTATTATCTTTAGATTTGTACAAAAGGGTTTAGAGACTACAACATTTCTAATTATTATTTTCGATTTATATATATATATATATATATATATATATATAGAAAAGAAAATGTGTAGTTAAAAAGGGATCAAATTGATTTAATAGTCAAAAAGTTATTGCACAACAGTTTCAATAGAATAATAAAAGGTCTCATTATAAGCTTATCCATCAAACTGCACAGAGCATAAAAACTATAATTTCTTAGAATAATTGGGTAAAATTCAGGTAGAAAATGGAATAAAAATACAGTAGAGTTGGTGGGATTGAGATTCCATAGTGAATCCTAGTGAGAGTTAAAAATCAAAACCCTAAACCACTAACAAAAAAAACAAAAAACAAAATGAAGGATCGACATTCAAAGAAGCAAATAGGTATTCATAAAACCCTAACACAGAAAAAAACCCAGAAAACACAAAATGAAGAGTTGACACTCTAAGAAGGAAAATTATATTTATAGATATAAAAAATTAAGAGAGAGAAATAGATTGATTGATTAATTAATTAATTAATGGACGAACAAATCTCATAATTAGAAGTAGATGGTGGCAATGGCTGAAAATGTGATGGATCTTTGTTGGGGAAAGTAGTGACATCCCATGAAAACTAATTGACTTGGCAAACATGGCTCTGATTGAGTTGACTAACATGGCTATATATCAGAGGAATCTTCGCATGCTTTCTTATTATGATGGCTCTTTAAACCACAAGTATTTTTATTAGATCCAAAAGAACATTCCTCTATGTATATATAATCTATATCTATGTGTATATGTGCAATGAATTCATCGAATCCCATTCTTCAAAGAGTCATATATATTATTTTGTTGCACGTGAATATCAAATAATGTAATACATTATTTTTAAAAATAATTTTAATATTATTAAACCAAAAATTTAAGTAAATGAATAAAAATGGAATAAAAAGTATAAGTTCCTATCAATAATGAATGTAAATTGTCACTCCCCGAGCCTACACCCTGGACGCGACTGGTACACGGGAGCCATTGCTGGCCTAAGCAAACCATTGGCCTGGCATAACTCTTAACGGAAGACTTACTCATAATTAGTATGATTTCAAAACACAACTTTACTAAATTTATCAATAGAAAACTCATAATATTTAGAAATAAACGTTCAAACTGGCCTCAAGGGCAACTCAAGTCTAGAACATAACAATTGAAATGAACAAGACTCATGAACTAACGTCTATCAATCTATTTATGAGACCTTTACTAACTGGGATGGACGTCGGGACAAGACCCATGATATCCTAATAACAAAATGAAATGACTGAAAGTAAACAAGGGATCCTCCAGAAGAAAGGAGGCTCACCAAGAACTCTGAAGCTGAACTAGATCAACGAGGCATTGGATGCTGATACTGGTTACCTGTATCTGCATCGTAAAAGATGCAAGCCAAATTGCGTCAGAACATGGAATTTACGAGCATATGAGGGGAAATCTAAACATGACATAAGCTTGAACTTGAATCTGAAAGAAACACTTACCTCATCTCAACTCAACTCAGGGATACTCAACTCAATGCAGTATACAAACAACAATATAGATGCATTTTATATAAAGCATTTAAAACAGTAAATAACAACTCAATGTATTTAAAAATACAATGTACTCAGTTTGTATTCAAGGATACAATAAAAACTTTGTTTGCATATGAAAATACAGAGTAAACTTTGTGTACAAAAATATCTCTGTGGGAGTTTCTCTAACCGACAACCATCACTTTGAGCTATGTGATTATACAACGTCTAACCCACGTGGCCAGAGCTGTCCAATTCTTGCCAGGATTTAGAACCTACTACTAAATGGATCCACTAGTCTATACTAAAAGGATTAAGGAATCATCTAAAAAGTATGACCCTTTCCACCCACGTTGGCTACATGGCTTATGTGGGCTATGAGTTGTATGAACTCTCGCCCATATCGACACTCAATACTACTCCCAAAATATACTTAGCTCATTATGTTTTAAAGAAAACATTTCCTCTTTCTATGGTTTGAGATTATTACTCAAAAATCTTTCTCTTAAAAGAGATGGTACTTAAAGATGCTCATGAACTCTTTTGGAAATCGGTGTTTCCTCTCTTGCTTAAATGTGAAAATATTTACTCTTCGGAATACTTAGTTCCCGTATATCCTCTTAAAGAAAATGAGTGCAACTTTACTCTTCCTCAAACTCAAATGCTCGTCTTAAAACAACCTTAAAAAGTTTTCCCAAGACTTCTCAAAGGACTCGAAAGAACTCTCAAGACTTCACTCTTAGCTCTACCTTGAATTTGAATTTATGAATTCAAGGTTATAATTCATGTTATGAATCATTTCTAGTTTTTTAGATGTAGTTTAGAGTAGTTAGAATCAATAGGGAGTAAATGTATACTTTAGAAGGGCTTAGACGGGCTAAAGAACGGAAAAAGGGTGGGGGAAGGTGACCCTTGGCGCACTAAGCAGCATAGGGCGCCAGCCCTTGAACTACAAAGTGTTAGTTTTGGTGAAGTGGTTGGCGTAGGGTTCCAGGCCCCAACCTACAGACCCACTTCTCTGTTGCAATGGTGGGGTGGCACGTCATACCTTGCCTGGATTCATTCGATGATTTTTCTTACTCATTTTCTAACCCTAATTCACCTAGAATCGAATAGTTTCTTTCGCAATAACTTAGACTCGAATACATAACAAAAGTAAACAAGAATCTACTCAAAACACCAACCTTTCAACTCAAGAACTCATCGAAACCCCTCAACAATCAAGATTCTGGTAGGAATTTCAAGAAAACTCATCAAGAACTCTGAATCTTCAACTTCATGAATGAAATTGTGCTAAAAATAACATGATTGGTGTGTGGGTAAACGAACCCAACCTTATGAGAACTCACATACCACTTAGGATTGAATCCTTGGCGAGATTCCGCAAGAAAACTTCAAGAACTCGACGAACCCTTGACTTTTCTCCTTTTTTTCCTCTTCTTGAACTCCTCTAAAACCCCAGCGTCAATTAGTTTTTTCAAAACTAAACAAAATAAACTTAGACCCCTAGATATTTCCAAATTTCAGTCTAATCTGATTGGGTAAGGAAAAGACGAAAATTTCCCTCTTAAATCCGGGTAACTTTCCTTAACTGACAGACAAATTTTCAAATGATCATATCCCCTTCATCCGGACATGAAAATTATCAAACTCGGTGGTGTTGGAAAGAGGATTTCAAGACCTTTCATTTGATATATTATGGGACACCTAACTCATCATGTACTAAAAGTTATGGTCATTTGAGTTTAACCCAAAACTTATAACTTAAGCTTAACTTGCAAAATTTGAGATTTTGTTCTTTCCAAATTAGTTCTCTTTATTTTTAGCTCTTTTCTAAGACGGGATTGTATAATATCTCCCCCTTGGGAACATTCTCCCTCAAATGAGATTACTCTAACTAGAACTAAGGTATACATCTAACATTCAGCTCACACACCCAACATGCAATACATAACACATCAGATAAACTTAAAGAGTACTAAGTAAATAATTAGTACCTTGATTTGAAGCGTCCCCAGGAGCAAAGAGATGTGGGTATCTCTTCTTCATATCCTTCTTATCCTCCCAAGTAGATTCCTCAACAAACTGATTCCTCCATAAGAACTTGACTGATGTTACCTCCTTGGTTCTCAACTTGCAAACCTGACGATATAAAAACTGAACGGAAATCTCTTCGTAAGATAGGTTGTCCTGAATACCAATATCTTTCGTCGGTATAATAAGTGAAGGATCGCCCATACACTTCAACATCGAAATGTGAAATACCAGATGAACTGCTGCTAACTCTTGTGGTAGCTCCAACTCATAAACTATATTACCAATCCTCTTGGATATACTGTAAGGACCAATATACCGGGGACTAAGCTTCCCCTTCTTACCAAATCTCATGACACGTTTCATCGGTGAAACCTTCAAGTATACCTAATCATCTAATTCAAACTCTAAGACTCTTCTCCAAACATTAGTATAGAAATTCTGACAAATCTGCGTTGTTTTCAACCTTTCTTGAATAACTTTCACTTTCTCCAAAGCATGCTGAACTAGGTCTGGTCCTATAACCAAACTTCACCAATCTCAAACCATCCAATAGGAGATCTGCACCTTCTCCCATAAAGAGCCTCATAAGGAGCCATCTGGATGTTAGAGTAATAACTATTTTTGTAAGCAAACTCTATGAGAGGTAGGTGATCATCCCAATTACCTTTGAAATCAATCACACAAGCCCTCAACATATATTCATAAGTCTGAATGATGCGCTCGACTTGACCATTAGTATGAGAATGAAAAGTAGTGCTTAAGTTCACCTTTGAACATAAACCTTTCTGGAAAGACTTCCAGATTTGTGCCATAAATTATGCACCTCTATCTGAAATGATCGACATTGAAACTCCATGAAGTCTAACTACCTATTGAAGATATAACTTGGCATAATCCTCTGCTGAATAGGTAGTCATTACTGAAAAAAAGTGGGTTGATTAAGTCATTCGACCTACAATCACCCAAATAGAATCATGATGTCTACGAGACCGCGGCAAACCAGTAATAAGGTCCATATTGATCATTTTCCACTTCTATTCTGGAATCTCTATGTTCTAAGCCTTACCATTGGGCCTTTGGTGCTCGACCTTATGTTATTGACAATTCAGACAATTAGCAACGAACTCTGCAATACCCTTCTTCATGCTACTCCACTAATAGATTTATCAAAAGTCACAATATATCTTTGTAGAACCTGGATGGATAGAATATCTAGAGCTATGAGCTTTCTCCATGATCATATCTTAGAGCTCATCCACCTTGGGTACATACAATCTACCTTGATATCTCAATACACCATCTGCCCCTCATGCAAAAGCCATCACTTTTTGCTTATGAACATTTTCCTTAAATTCAAGAAAGATTGGGTCTTGATCTTGTTTCTCTTTCAGTTTTGACACTAATGATGATTAAACCCCATTCATCACCATCACTCATCCTTCAATGGAATCCAGCAAACGGACTCTGAAGCATGCAAGTTTGGGCACATCTTGTCACGCCCGAACCTACACCCTGGATGTGACTCGGACTCGAGAACCATTGTTGTACCCAAGTGGACCTTTGGCTTAGCTTAACTCTTAACGGAAGACTTACTCTTAATTAGTATGAAATCAAAAGCATAACTTTACTAAATGTCTCAAAAGAAAACTAAGAATATTTAGAAATACACATCTAAACTGGCCTCAAGGGAAACTCAAGTCTAGAATACAATTGAAATGAAAAAGACTCATGAACTACCGTCTATCTATCTATGAAGCCTCTAATACTAAGAGATATGTCGGGACCCCGATCATTCTAACAACTGAAATAACTTAAACATAACAAAAGGGATCCTCCGGAAGCAAGAAGCCTCACCAAACCACTTTGGAGCTCAACTTGATCAACGAAGCGCCGGATGTTGATCCTGGTTACATGTATCTACATCATAAAAAAGTAGGTCAAATGGAGTCAATACATGGAATGTATGAGCAAGTGAAGGGAAATCTAAACAAGACATAAGCTTGAACTGGAATCTAAAAGAAACGTCACTTACCTCATTTCAACTCAACTCAAGGATACTAAACTCAACACAGTATAAAAAACAATAAAGATGCAGTTTATATAAAGCATTTAAAACAGTAAATAACAACTCAATGTATTTAAAATTACAATGTACTCTGTTTGCATACAAGGATACAAAATAAAGTCTGTTTGTACATGAAAATAATAAGTAAACTCTTTGTATATAAGAATACAAAATACCTTTGTGGGAGTTTCTCTAACCGACAACCATTACTATGAACTATGTCATGATACATCGTCTAATCCACGCTGCCAGAGCCGTCTTATACTTTAACGGGGTATAGAACCTGCTACTAAGTGGATCCACTAGTTTATGCTCAAATCATTAAGCAATCATCTAAAAAGTATGACCCTCTCTACCCACGTTAGCTACATAGTTTATGGGGGCTGTGAGTTGTATGAACCCTCTCTCATATCAGTTCTCAATACTACTCCCAAAATATACTTAGCTCATTATGTTTTAAAGACATTTCCTCTTTCTATGGTTTGAGATTATTACTCAAAAATCTTTCTCTATCACGACCCAAGGGCACCCTCTGGACGTAACAAGGCACATAGAACCTCAAAAGGCACTATGTAAGCCACTTAGCATATCATAACATAAAGCATTAGAACATTAAAAGTAACAATGCATTTAACTCCAAACATCTTTATAAAGAAAAGTGAAAGTCTAGACTTGTCTTAATTAGCCATATATTAGAATAGTTCAAATGAAAAGGGACATAGCCCATACAACATCGTTCAAACATGAAATAATAGAAATGAAACTCAAAGTGAACCTCCCATCGTCAAATCATGAGGACTCACCACAAGCAAGGAGAATAGTCGAATCCAAGCTTGAACCAAATGATGACCGCTTTAAGAACCGGACCCTACACTTGGGAAAAATGTAGAAAAATATGGGTTAGTACAAAAATGCACTAAGTATGATAGCCATGCCTAAAATCTGAGAAAACATGCTAACATGGACATTTTAGTTGAATGAATGCAATTTACTAGTTTAAGGCATCATTTTGGCGATAATGGAAAGCATAAGTCATAAGCATAATCAACTCATAGATCATTATATCACAATAGGAGCAAACCTCAAAGCATACTTGTGCAATGTATTGATAAGATCCCATAATCCCACCCATGCTAAGTAATGCTCCTTGAGTCGTCATAGTTTATAATTCATATTCTTATTATCATATTGGGAATAAGCCTTAACCAACATAGACCATGTGATCTAAATATGGAATATGGTGTCTACCCCACACCGAAAAGGGGTTGTCCTACTTGCCTAACGTAGAACCATACTCTTAGCTTAGGTGGATCCACTAGCTAAAGACCTATAAGGGCACATAGTTTATGGGATAAGGGGATTGCTACTAGAAATCCCAGCCTCTACTAATGTGAGGGCTTCCATCCCAAGAGATTGCTCCTAGAAACCCGGCCTCTACTAACGTGAGGGCTTCCATCTCATATCATTATCCACTCGATGCTAAGCATACTTCTCATTGAGTTCATATTAAGTCTTGACTTGAGTTCATAATTATGGAAGAATGTACTGACACTCAATCCAACATAACTCATACTAAAACCCATAGATTCAATAGGTGATACTAGTCTTCCAACCTTAGAATCATTACATATGACAAACCTTTCACATCATATCATATTCATACATAAGTGTGTACATGAGGATATCTTCCAATCATCACAACAACTAGATCATAATCATATTCACTTTACTCTCAAAGTGTTCATAAAGCATATAACTAAATCTAATATTCATGCATAATTCTCATACATTGCCCTTCAAGGACCATAGATCACAATGCATCAACACATCTTGAATTACTACATTAGATATGGATGATAACATAATTCAAGTATTCAATTACTAGATGCATATTTCTATCATATTCTAATTGAATCAATAAATACCCATACTTTGAGATCCAAATTGGGAAAATAGGGGAATTCATGGATTCATGGGGAATTAAAGATAAAACCATATAAAATCATCAATATATCCATAATAAAACATAATTAAATAATTTAAAACGAATTTGAAAGGAATTCATGGAATTGAAGTCAAATCCTCAATTTTGGGGTTTCTAAATTTGAAATTCGGGGTTTTGAAGGGGCTCCATGGATGAAAACTATAAATGAATGAACAACTACCATACCTTGGTGAAGAAATCCAACGAATATGAGTGAAAAAGCTTGTCCATTCAACCATAGCTTCACCTTTATTCTTTTTCTTCTTCCTTGGAGTTCTGGAGAGAAGATTTTGGGGGAAATTGATTTTGATTTGGGACATTGGAATTATGATTGGATGACTTTGTTTAGGGACTTAAAAATCTTATATAGTTAGTTTTATTAAGCATAAAACGATGCCACTTACTATTTAATTAAAAAGGAAAACTCCAAAACACCCCTAAGTATAACTACCAAATGGTAGTTCCCAGACCCCATCCACGCCCACCACTGACAGCCCGTGGTAGGACCCACGGCCTGTGCTGGTAAACCGTGGTAGGGATTCTGTAGCATGGTTACTGGGGCCTGGACCAACGGCCCTCACCCATGAGGTGTGGGTCCACCTACTTGTCATGGTTCCCCCTCGTGGGTGGACTGCCCAGGCACCATTTTTGGTCAACTTTTTAAAGGTCCTGCTCAAGGACCCATGGTTGGTCCTTGGGTGTCGTACCTTGACATTTTAACCCAAATACATATATTTTGAGTACCAGGAGTTATTTAGGACTCTAACCATCACGTCAAGGTCTAGTTTAGCCTACTAGTTTTTAAAATGTTACATTATCTCCCCATTGGGAACATTTATCCTCGAATGATGATCTAGACACCTTACGGAATTTAAAGACTCAAGTCTAGTAGCCCATTATGCATGAAACATCAAAATAATGCAAATTCGAAGAAGGAAACATAAACTCCATCTCAAAACATATTCAATGCAACACAAAGAAGTAGGAACTACATCTAACAACACAATATGCATGAAACTCAATATTTCTCATATTCATAGGAGGAACTACCTTCTCCAACTAAAATCATGCTCAAGACAATACCATAGAGCCAACAAGCAATTACTCTCAAAAGCATACTAAAGCATGTTCATCAACTTATCTCATGAAGTCAAATAGGCAACTCATACTAAATGCATAACAACATGAGAAACATAAATAATGAAAACTCATTTTTCTTACTAAACATGAAATTCATCAAGAATATGCATAACATAAAAAAATCATGGAAAAGCTCATATAACACACATGACTCCCAAAACACTAAAACTCAAGAGGAAATACTTACCTCGAGCTTGAATAGTAGTAGAAGAAAAGAGATGAGGATATTGAGACTTCATATCGGCCTTGGACTCCCAAGTAGTACCCTCAACTAAATGATTTCTCCACAAAACCTTTACAAAAGCTATTTCCTTATTCATAAATCTCTTGACTTGCCGGTCTAGGATCTCTAACGGAACCTCTTCATAGGAAAGGATTTCATCAACTCCCAATCCTTCTACGGGAACAATGGATGTCGGATCTCCAATACACTTCTTATGCATAGAAACATGAAATATTGGATGAACCGGGGCCAGCTCATTTGGCAAATCCAACTCATAGGCAACCTTCCCAATACGTTTCAAAATTTGATATGGGCCTACGTACCGATGACTAAGTTTCCCTTTCTTGCGAAACCTCATCACACCCTTCATGGGTGAGATTTTCAAATAGACCCAACCATTAACTTCAAATTCTAAATCCCTTCTTCTCACACATGCATAAGACTTTTGTCTACTTTGAGCTGTTCTCAACCTCTCTCTAATGAGTTGAACTTTCTCAATAGCTTCGTAAATCGATTCGGGACCAATAAGAGAAATTTCACCTATCTCAAACTAACAAACCGGAGACCTACATCTCCTACCATACAAGGCTTCAAAGCGAGTTATACCAATACTAAAGTGATAGCTATTATTGTAAGCAAACTCTATCATTGGCAAGTGGTCATCCCAATTGCCTTCAAAATCAATCACGCATGCCCTCAACATGTCTTCTAGGGTCTGAATGGTACGTTCTGCTTAACCATCTTTTTGAGGGTGGAAAGCGGTGCTAAGCTTCACCTTAGTACCAAGCCTTTTTTGGAATGACTTCCAAAAGTGAGAAGTAAATTGAGTACCCCGATCCGAAATAATAGATAGAGGAACTCCATGCAACGTCACTATTTCTCTTATATACAACTTGGCACAGTCTTCCACCGAAAAGGAAACTTTGATGGGAATAAAGTGGGCTGATTTTGTCATCCGATCTATAATGACCCCAATTATAAAGTCATGTTGCCTTCAGGTACGAGGCAAACCGACAATAAAATCCATATTAACCTCTTCCCACTTCCAAGTGGGAATTGGTATATCTTGTAATAAGTCTCCCGGCCTTTGATGCTCAACCATAACTTGTTGACAATTCAGACATTTGGCCACAAATCCCGTAATATCCCTCTTCATGCCATTCCACCAATAGACTTCCCGTAGATTACGGTACATCTTGGTGGCTCCCGAATGATTAGAATACCGAGAACCATGAGCCTCCTCTAAAATTTGCTCCCTCAAACCATTAACATCCAGAACACATAATCGACCTTGGTACCTAAGTACCCCAACTCCCCCTTGGGAGAGAGCCTCAACGGACTTCTTGAGCACCGACCCTTTCAACTCAACTAATAAAGGATCAAGATCTTGTTTAGACTTCACATCCCTCACAAAGGACAATTTGAAACCATTATGGACCATGACACCGCCCTCGGCAGAATCTACTAGTTGAACACCTAGTCGGGCCAACCTATGCACATCACAGACCAACTCTTTCTTTTCATCCTCTACATGAGCCACACTACCCATATACAATCTACTTAGTGCATCCTCTACTACATTAGCTTTGTCGGGGTGGTAAAGGAGACTTATGTCATAATTCTTCAAAAGTTCTAACTATCTTCTTTGTCAGAGATCTAAGTCCTTTGGACTAAACACCTATTGAAGACTTTTGTGATCAGTGAAAACATCCACATGGACTCCATACAAGTAATATCTTCATATTTTCAAGGCAAATACTACCGCCGCGATATAAAGATCATGGGTAGGATAATTCTTCTCATGTACTTTAAGTTTCCTTTAAGCATGGGCAATCACTTTCTCATTTTGCATGAGGACACATCCTAACCCCACTCTAGAGGCGTCACAATATACCACAAAACCAATCGTTATTTCCGGTAAGGTCAACACTGGAGCAGAAGTAAGCCTATCTTTCAACTCTTGGAAGCTTTTCTCACAAGCCTCCGACCACTCAAACTTAGCCTTCTGTTGAGTCAAAGTCGTCAATGGAAAGCAATGGAAGAAAACCCCTGAACAAACCTCCAATAGTAACCGGCCAAACCCAAAAAGCTTCTAATGTCTGTAGGAGTTAAAGGTCTAGGCCAACTCTAGACCGCATCCGTCTTCTTAGGATCTACCTCAATACCCTTGTTTGACACAATATCACCAAGGAAAGGTATGGACCTTAACCAAAATTCATACTTGCTAAAGTTTGCAAAAACTTGTTGGTCCTCAAGAACTTGCAATACAATCCTCAAATGGTCCATATGATCATTCTCACTCCTTGAGTAGATCAAAATATCATCGATAAACACAATCACAAACATGTCTAGGTATTGCCTAAACACTATTCATCAAATCCATAAATGTCGTCGGGGCATTTGTCAACCCAAATGACATAACCACAAATTCATAGTGACCATACCGGGTCCTAAAGGCCTTCTTTGGTATACAATCCCCTCTCACCCTTAATTAGTGATACCCCAAACGAAGGCCAATTTTTTAGAAGTAGCTAGCCCCTTGAAGTTGATCAACCAAGTCATCAATTCTCGGAAGGGGATATTTATTCTTAGTGGTCACTTTGTTCAATTGACAATAGTCGATGCACATTCTAAGAGACCCATCCTTTATCCTCACAAATAACACCGGAGCACCCCATCCAACAAATCCTTTAGTTGCTCTTTCATTCTTTCAACTCGACTGGAGCCTTCTATAAGGAGGAATGGAGATAGGTTGCGTATCTGATAAAAGGTCAATACCAAAATCTATTTCTCGCTCGGGAGGAATATCGAGTAAATCATCGGGAAAAATATCTGGGAACTCATTCACTATCAAAACTGACTCTAGAGAGGGGTTTGGGACTCAACATCCATCACACTAACAAGATGGTAAATACACCATTTGGAGAACATTTTCCTAGCTTTAAGTCAAGTAACAAATTGACCTCTAGGGATAGAATTTCCCCCCTTCCACTCTAAAATAGGCTCATTTGGAAATTGGAATTTAACCACCCGAGTCCTACAATTTATAGAGGCATAACATGCATGCAACCAATCCATACCCAAAGTCACATCAAAGTCTAGCATGTCTAACTCTACCAAATCCACCAAAGTCACTCTATGGGACAAGGAAATGGGACAACTTCTATAGACTCTTTTTGCCATCACCGAGTCACCAACCTGGGTAGAAACCGAAAAAGGTTCTACTAACACTTCGGGGAGTATTTCAAATTTCATGGCCACAAAAGGTGTCACAAAGGTCAAAGTGGCACCAGGATCTAACAAAGCATACACATCAATGGAAAAGACTTTTAACATACCGGTCACAACATCTAGGGAACTCTCTTGGTCACCTCGGGATTGAAGGGCATAAAAGTAGTTTTGCTTTTGGGCATTGGAGTTTGAACCTCTTGGAGGAGCTTGCTTGCCTTCTCTCCCCTTGGCAATGAGTACATAGCACCCATCCGAGCCAACTAGGCATTTTCCATCATGTTTTCTACCACATTTTTGCACAATTACGCCTAGCAACATAAGAACCACCACTATTACCTCCTTGAGGTTTAGGGTTAGAAACCCTATCCTTGTCGACCCTTAGAGCACTAGAGGAGCTTTGGTTGGAAAACCTTTATTTGAACCTTGGTTGACCTTGTCCATCGGACCTAGCCTTGGTAAAATTCCCATCACCAGCTCTAGCTCTTTTCACCTCCCTATTCTTATCTTAGAGCTTCTCATCCTCCATTTGTTTGACATACACCATAAGACTTGAGATATCCATGTTATCATGAAGCACTGCCGAACGACATTCTTTGCTTACCAATATAGACACACCCGTCAAATACCTACTCATTATATTCCTTGAATCCGCCCCCAAAGCCGGAGCATACTTGGACAATTAAGTAAACTTTAAAGAGTACTCTTGAACATTCATACCTCCTTGATGAAGGTTATTGAATTCTTCCACCTTAGCTTCCCTCAACTCTCGGGGAAAGAACCTATCAAGAAATGCCGATTTGAATACTTCCCACTCTATTAGACCCGCTCCTACCGGCCTATTGTTCTTCCATTGAGTATTCCATACTTGAGCCACACTCTTCAATTGGTAATCGGCTAACTCCGCTTTTTCAACCGAAGTCACCCCAAGGCATCAAATATTTTATAAACCTCTTCCAAAAATTCTTGAGGATCCTCTCCCACTTTGGAACAAAGAAACTCGGGAGGGTTCATTCTTGTAAAATCCCTCAATCTAGAAGCCGCGGAATTCATATTAGGATTGACCGGAGCTACAACTTATTTATTAGCTTGAGCTGTCACGACTTGAGCAAACATTTGGAAAGTAGACCTAAACTCCGCATGGGTCACATTCTCAACCACGGGATCAACCAGAGGTTGGTTAACTTAATGAGCTTGATTACCTTGAAGATTTTCCTCATTCACATTGCCACCCTCCATTCTTCTAGCGTTAGCCCTTCGTGTATTCATATCATGAAGACACAACAGAAGGATTAGGTGAGGGACTTATATAGAGTTAAACACTAAGGCACGACTTGAGAATAATGAAAGAAGTGAAATTTCCTAAACATCTTATAGCCTCTAACTTAAAACTGAGGCGCGCTTCATACTCATGAATAAGACTCTACTAGACGTGTCTTATGAGACATCATCCTAGAATCATTCTAAACCTTGTGCTCTGATACCAAGTTTGCCACGACCCAAGGGTACCCCTAGATGTAACAAGGTACATAGAACCCCGAAAGGCACCGTGTAATCCACTTAGCATATCATAACATTTATCATTAGAACAATAATAGTAAAAATGCATTGAAGTCCAAAAATATTTATAAAAGAAAGCGGAAGTCTAGACTTATCTCAATTAACCATCTATTACAATAATTGAAATGAAAAGGTACATAGCCCATACAACATCGTTCAAACATGAAATACTAGAAATGAAACTCAAAGTGAATCTCCCATCCTTGAATCGTAAGGACTCACCACAAGCAAGGAGAATAGTCTAATCCACGCTTGAACCAAATGATGACCGCCTTAAGAACCAGACCCTTACACATAGGAAAAATGTAGAAAAAAATAGGTTAGTAAAAAAATGCACCAAGTATGATAGACATGCCTAAAATCCTTGAAAACATGCTAAAAGGGACATTTACTAGTTTAAAGCATCATTTTGGCGATAATGAAAAGCATAAGTCGTAATCATAATCAACTCATAGATCATTATATCATAATAGGAACATACAATTAATACCCTCAAAGCATACTTGTGAAATGCATGGATAAGATCACATAATCCCACCCATGTTAAGTAAAGCTCCTTGAGACATCATAGTTCATAATTCATATTCTTATCATATTGGGAATAAGCCTTACCCTACATAGACCATGTGAGCTAACCATGGAATCCGGTGTCTACCCCACACCGAAAAGGGGTTGTCCTACTTGCCTAAGGTAGAACCATAATATTAGCTTAGATGGATCCACTAGGTAAAGACCTATGACGGCACATAGTTTATGGAATAAGGGGATTGCTACTAGAAAACCCGACCTCTACTAATGTGAGGGCTTCCATCCCAAGAGATTACTCCTAGAAACTCGGCCTCTACTAACGTGAGGTCTTCCATCTCATATCACTACCCACTCGGTGCTAAGCATACTTCCCATTGAGTTCACATTAAGACTTGACTTGAGTTCATAATTATGGAAGAATGTCTTGACACTCAATCCAACATAACTCATAATAAAGCTTAAAGATTCAATAGGTGAGACTAGTCTTCCAACCTTAGAATCACTAACTGTGACAAACCTTTCACATTATATCATATTCATACATAAGTGTGTACATGAGGATATCTTCCAATCAACACAACAACTAGATCATAATCATATTCGCTTTACTCTCAAAGTGTTCATAAAGCATATACCTAAATCTCATTTTCATGCATAAGTCTCATACCTTGCCTTTCAAGGACCATAGATCACAATCCATCAACAAATCTACATTTACTACATTAGACATGGATGATAACATAATTCATGTAATTCAATTACTAGATGCAAAATTGTATAATATTCTACTTGCATTAATCAATATCCACACTTTGAGATCCAAAGTGGGAATCTTGGGGAATTCATGGATTCTTGGGGAATTCAAGATAAAACCATATAAAATCAGCAATATATCCATAATAAAACATAATTCAATTATTAAAAATGAATTTTAAAGGAATCCATGAGATTGAAGTCAAACCCTAAGTTTTGGGGTTTCTAGCTTTGAAATTGGGGTTTTTTAAGGGGATCCACAGATGAAAACTATCCATGGATGAAAAGCTACCATACCTTGGTGTAGAAATCCAATGAATTTGAGTTAAAAATCTTTTCCCTTCAACCCTAGCTTCACCTTTCTTCTTATTCTTCCTTGGAGTTCTATCGAGAAGATTTTAGGGGAAATTGAGTTGTATTTGGGAAATTGGAATTATGATTGGATGACTTAGTTTAGGGACTTAAAAATCTTATGTAGTTAGTTTAATTAAGTTTAAAAAAATGCCACTTACTACTTAATTAAAAAGGAAAACCACAAAACACCCCTAAGTATAACTGCCAGATGGCAATTCCCAGTCTCCATCCAAGCCCACAACTAACGGACCATGGTAGGACCCACGGCCTATGCTAGTAAACTATGGTAAGGGTTGTGGGGCATGGTTCTTGGGGCCTTGACCAACGGCCCTCACCCACGAGGCGTGGGTCGACCTACTAGTTGTGGTTCCCTCTCGTAGGTGGACTGCCTAGGCACCATTTTTCGTCACCTTTTTAAGGGTCCTCCTCAAGGACCCATGGTTGGTCCTTGGGGGGTCGTACCTTTACGTTTTAACCCAAAATATATATTTTGAGTATCGGGAGTTATTTACAACTATAATACTCACATCATGCTGACCCCTGACCATGTTTTTCTATTGGAGTGCCTTGAGGCCTCCAAAACTCAAGTGACCATAAGGAAATGCCATAGCAATGAGGAATTCTTTACTTCAGCCATCAAAGTAGATTGAACACTATCAATATTTAGCGTAAATAGTTTGTTGGAGCTCATTTGAACTACTGTAATAGCACCTCTCACATGATCATAAATGTCACCCTCGCCCTTCTTAATAGTGATGATGTATCCCTTTACTTGCAACTGACCAACACTAAGTAAATTACTCTTTAGGTCAGGAACATAGAATACATTAGAGATTGTCTCTACAAAATCATTCTTGGTTTTAATCTGCATATCACATTTCCCCATAACTTCTACAATAGAACAATCACCAAAGGCCATGGTAGAACGGAAATTTTCATTTAGAGATGAAAAAGAAAATTTACTTCCACTCAAGTAGTTACTGTATCCGGTATCTACATACCAAATATCTGACTCATGTTTTGTTTCATCATGGACAATCATTAACAACATTTCTATTTCTTTTTTAAAAAATTGGCACTTTTTTTTCTTTGTAATTAGGAAGTCTGGTGTAACAATTTGATGCATAGTGACCAATTTTTTTACATCTGTAGCACTCTACCTTGGATTTGTCACTGTCCTGACCTCTGCCTTGAGATTGATCAGTGTTGTCTTTGAAATTTCTGCTAAAATCTCTTCCTCCACGATCTCCTTTTCCTCTTCCTTGGCCTTTACCTCTACCTTTTCCTCAATAGTTTTTGGAATAAGTACTAGTAGAAGCCTTCAACGCTTGTTCCTGCAATCCAGAGCTTTTGTTCATCTTTTGTTCATGAACTAGCAAAGAACTTGGCAACTTATCAAGAGATAGTTCATCTATATCTTTTGACTCATCAATTCCGCAGACAACATAATTATATTTTGATGTTAGAGAGCGCAAAAGCTTTTCCACAATGCCTACATCATCTATCTTCTCATTGTGGAAACAAAACTTGTTGGTTATTTCCATTGTTCTAGCACAATAATTGGTGACAAATTCTTCTTCCTTCATCTCTAGTGTTTCAAAATCCTTTCTCAAAGCTTGATGTTGTGCATGCTAAACTCTAGTAGAGCCTTGATACTTCTTCTTCATAGAATCCCAAATATCCTTGAAAGTTTCTTTGCAAAGAATAGTTTCCAGGATGGGACGATCCATCTCCTGAAAGGGATTGTTTTTTGCTTTCAGGTCTTTTATAGTTTAATCAGCAGACACATGGAAAATCTAACAGAAATGCATTTGTCTGCGGCAAAGAGAAGTTTTTGTTACTTGCAAGGAACGATAGACTTTGGGCTATTTTATAAGAAGAATGAAAAGTCCAATCTTCTCGGCTATACAGATAGTAACTATTCTAGTGATTATGACGATTAAAAAGTACTTCAGGTTATGCTTTTATGTTCGGGTTCGGTGCTATTTCATGATTAAGTAAGAAGCAACCAATTGTTACTTTGTCTACTACGGAAGCTGAGTATTTTGCTGCAACTGCTTGTGCATGTCAAGCTATTTGGTTGAGGAGACTTCTGGAGGAGTTGAAATTCAAGAAGCCAGAAGCTACCAAGATATTTTGTGACAACGGTTCAACAATTCAACTATCCAAGAATATAGTGTTGCATAGAAGAAGCAAGCACATTGATGTGAAGTTTTAATTTTTATGAGATCTTAGCAAAGATTGAGCAATTGATTTGATCTACTGCAGAAGCGAAGACTAGGCTTCAGATTTTCACCAAGGCCCTGAAGACTGTGTCATTCATTAAACTTAGAAGGCTGCTAGGCATATGTCTAATCAAAGATGGAAACTGATTGTTACCAAACATCAGTCTAAGGGGGAACTGTTGGAATTTTAGTTTGGTATTTTCATTCACTAGTTGACCTAGTCTTTAGGAGTTGTGATCCCATTTGAGTCACAAGTTGTTTTGTTATTAGGAATTAGTGGAATAGTGTGTTATGTTTCTTTTAGGAGTCAGATATTCTATTTTTAGGAGTAAGTTGTTTATGCTTATCGTGGACTGATATGTGTCATGTTTTCGTGCAACTTTTCTGTTAAGTATTTTCCTACATATAGGCTTGAAGTTCTGAATATAAAATGATCAGTTTTCAGCCATCACTTTTTTCTTAGGTATCTTTTATTTTTCTTATTTTTTAAGAATAATAGATAACACATACGTTTATGCTAGAACACATATAATCTTGTTAAAACACATAAACTTGTTGAAATTTAATTCAAGATTTACCTCTTAAAGCGTGAGCAGATACCTTAAAGCAAATCCACAAGTTAGACAGACCTTCAAGTGAATCCACAAGTTAGACAACAGTTTTGCAGTCTTCTATAGTGATCCCAAGTTCATATTCAAACTCTTTAAATACTTTGGTGGGCAAGTATCGTATAGAAAACTAATTCTTCTTTCTAGGTTAGAAGAACCCTACTTATAGAGATTTCTTCACAATCCATAAAGGAGAAGAAAAACACGCGGTCCTTTCAAGAACACGAAAACACTTGGTATTTCCTCTTTTTTTTCCTAAAAATAGGATTCTTAGTTCTAGATAAATGTGGGCACTGTAGGGACTACAAAATTTATTACTGAGGCTTCCTATTATGAAATAATTTTAAATAATTAATTTGAATTACTCTTACCATAATAAATTACAAATCATTCCACTAGAAATGGGTAATTTCACTCCTCCAATTATATTTTGAAATTTTACATTAAACACTTATGTATTTCCCATGTTAAGATTATAGATGCTAATCTATAAAATAAATTACTGACAAATTTAATTTAATGATCAATTTCCTTTAGAGCATTGCTTAACTTATTTAATGTGTTATGTTCATAAATTCACTTGCAACATTTTTCACAATAAAACGTATAAGCTTCTAAAAAAAACATATCATCAATATCTATATCGAGACATGGATTCCATCAACTAACTTATTATTTCATCAATATATATTATAATAGTTCAAACTACAAGGCCTATTGAATCATCTTAAAATATCACATTTTAATAAATCAAAATGAGAATTAATATAAAAAGATAAACATTGTTATATCAACATTAATAATATAAGTACATTTAACAATTTAAAGAATATGTTTTTGTCAGTCATTCTAAAGTTGGAACTATACCGTTCACATAAATACAAGATGCACTAGCACAAGAAGTTGGAACTATACCGTTCACATAATCAAATTAAATTATATATAATCTTGTGCTACAATCATACCGATGGCATGTCCAATTTCTATCTTAGATTGTGAACAAAGAACTTTATACTTATAAGAACCGTTGATTTAATCCTTTGTGTATAAGCTAAAACTCTATACACTAAATCATCTACTATATAAGTAAACAAACATCATAAATGAATATATGATCTATTAAAAATGAATAGATAATTATTATATAATAAATACTATATTTAAACATATGGTTAATAATATATTTCCCAACAGAAACTATGTCAAAAAATGGTGGGTTGGTTTTCTAAAAAACGAGGGATGTCTGTCAGTTTCCTTAAATTTCTAAATATTATTATTAATAATAATTGGTGAGATCCCTCAGTTTTTTTAGAAAATATATAAAATATAAATTTTTATTGCAAAACAGATTACAAAAATATATTTTAAAAATTGATGGAGTCCCTCAACCAATAACAACCAATATACGGAATTGCATGATGGTATTGTTGGGGGATCTCATGCTTGCCCTTGAAGTTTGCAATTATAGACACGTGATTTTTTACCCACTCCGAGTTTTAACATATTTTTAGCTTTAGATATCTATTTTGAAATCTAATCTTTCTTTTTATCTTTATTTCATTTTTGTATATTTTACTTGAGAAAATTGAAAATCTCAAAAATAGTTGTTATATTTCAGGTCAAATTTCACGGGTCATGAATTGCCCATGTGAACCGACCCATTTTGTTTTCTGTGAAAAATATGATTCAAAGAAAAGGATTTGGAGCAATACTTTCAGTTCGTGATTTAATCCGCTGCAACAAGGTACACAAATCTTATATTGTATCTTGTAGTTCTGTTACAAGTAATGAATAAGAAAAGACATAAATAGATCTGTTCATGTTATATATATTTTTTCGTTACTCTTGATTTTTTCTTGAACAAAAGTTAGATATCTTGAAAGGTAGAAATTTGTGAAGAAAAGAAAAAATGATGATATTTATTTTGTTGAGGAAAAGAATTTTTTTTTAGTTTTATTTCTATTAGCAGACCTTTTCTCTCTCTTCATTTATTGAAAGGGAATAGTCCTTTTGTTTTTTATTTTTTGTTTTTTATTTTCACGTGTGGAAGGTGATTATTTTTTGTTTTGTCCTTTTTTGTTCAGGATTAAAAAGAAAAAAGTACAATGGTCCCACATTTTAAAAAAAGTGTGAAAGGTGGACATTTCAAATTTGTTTTTTTTTTTTGTTTTGTCCATTTCTATTAACGATTAAAAAGAAAAAAAAATAACAGTCTTTTTTTTAGTAAAGAGTAATCATATTTTATTTTAATAAAATACTTGCACCTCTTTTTTCTTTGGAATCATAAAGTACTATTTTTTTAAAAAAAATAAACAATGGATTATCTTCTTTATTTAATAAAGAATAGTGGCCAATTATTTTGACTAGATTATGACTTTAACTATGAGTATTAAAATTGGTCTTCATAAATTCGCTTAGTCATTCTGTCCCTTAAACAGTTCCGTCTCCTGCGAAAAATTTGTGTCATACGTTGTCGCATTAAATGCTATTAACCATATTTCAATTGTGTTACCGTTTCAGTTATGGCTCAATGGGAACATGCTCAAATTACTCCAAGTGGGAGTTGTCAAAGTCGAGTAAAGAGACAAGGTAGAAGAGCAAGTCACCGTAGGATATGTTTCCAAGGGCGTGAAATCATACAGATTGGTGTCTTAAAGGCGACACATAATCTGTTAAGGAATCAAAGGGCCATTCAAAGGGAAAGAGAGAAGAAATTTAAAGAGTTTGAGTCTTTGAAGATGTCCCCTAATATTTCAGCACGTGATTTTATTCACCTTTTTGAAATAAAATGGGATGAATTGGTTGATTATAAGGAAATGTCAAATTGGATAAACTTATCTTATTTAACAGACGCTTTATGTGAACCTTGGGGTAGTAGATTGACTGATGTTTATCATGACATTTGGCCTAGTCAGCCTTTTAAATTTGTATTTGTTGCCTTGAAGACTTGTGGGAAGATTTTAGTCTTTAAAAAGATTAGTAATTGTTATTGCTTATTTGCTTTTCAATATATGAACTATGTAGTTTTTATTAGACTTAAAAAATCCTTGTTATTAAAGTATTCAATATATTAATGTAAACATAAAGAAATTAGTTTCAAACTTTGGTTAAATATTTAGTTCGTAGGTGATGATTGGATGCTTACGTATCTTTTCAATTTTACATTAACTATGAAACCTTTATGAGAATTGATTTGGTTGAATGTGTATGTCACACGCATAATTGATTAAAAAAATTCATGATTATATCTCGAAACACAAATGGCATCAAAAAGTATCATTGCGGACTTAAACAAAGGGGAAAAACTTAACGATGACAATTACCACATCTGGAGTCGTAAAATATGGTATGTACTGGTAGAGAAAAATTATCTGGAAGGTATCATGTTTCGAATCAACCAAAAGAGGGTAATTCTGCAGAACACAGAAGGGATCTTAAATCTTACAAAGCTTGGAAAAAAGCTAACTCCACTGCATGTGGAATAATAGTTAGTTCTGTGGTTGATGACCTCATACATGAATGTGAGGAATTCCCTACTGCTCATGCTATATGGGCACATATGAGAGGAACATATGGGGATACCTCTATAACCCATTTCTGTCAGTTAACTATCAAATTTGACACTTATAAGAAGCGTCATGATCAAAATGTGAAACAACACCTAAGGGTGATGTCAAACATGATAGCTCAACTCAAGAGTGTTGGTCATGTTCTTTCGTATGAGAAACAAGTCAAAGCAGTGATTCGGTCTCTTCCAAGTAATTGGGGACATTTGAAGGTTAATTTGACTCATAATGATAGCATCCAAACCTTTTCAGATGTTGCCCGCCATGTTGAACGTGAAGATGAGTGCCATGGAGCTGCTAAAGCTGCTTCTAATGCCTTTGTGGCAGAGTCAAGTGGTACAAAATCTTTAGGCTTCACACGCAAGAAGAATTGGAAAAGAAATGTGAAAGACAAAGAGACTGCAGAAGGACCCTATAAGAAAAACAAGAAGCTAAATTCCAAAAAAGGAAAATGGTTTTTCAAGAAGAGAGAAGAGCAATATGAAGTGGTCCAATTTCCAAGTGCTGGGGCATTTTGCTTGTGATCGTACCGAGCCCAAAAAGGTAGCATTTCAAAACACATCTCTAAGTGCTACATATGTTTCTAGCACTTCTTTATTAACTGAATCTTATCCTATGTGGATTGTAGACTGAAGATCTACCGACCACGTGAGTCAAGATAGAGAGGTGTTTGTAAAATTTTGTCGAGTTTCATCTAAATCAAGATGGATCTACGTAAGAAATAATGCTAGCCTGGAAGTCAAAGGTATATTCACTTGCAAAGTAGACTTGCGTGGTGGCCGTTCCTTGATGTTGCATAAAGTCTGATATGCTTTATAGATTCGACGAAACTTAGTATTTGTGTCTGATCTTTTAGAAGTTGGTTTTGATTTGTTTTTTAGTCATAATGGTGTTAGAATAACTCTTAATAATGTTTTATATGGTTTTCTACTACGTTATGATCATTTTATCATTTTAGATTGTAATCCTTCAACTTATGGCTATTATGTTGACCGTTGTGTAATGGCATGTTATTCAAGTAACAATGATATTGATGTTATTACATAGCAAGCAATATTAGGTCACATAGGGCAAGATCGAATGAATAGGTTGGTAAAGGAAGGACATTTAGGTTCTTTTATGAAAATTGATATGTCAACTTGTAAAAATTGTCTTGCTGGAAAGATTACGCGTAAACCAGTTGGAAAGGCTAAGAGAGTTGAGTTCCCACATCAATTAATTCATTCTGATAGTTGTGGTCCAATGAATCTAATGGGCAAGGTCTGGTGCTACATACTTCATTACATTTATTGATGATTTCACGCATTTCGGTTATGTCTATTTGATTTCTCATAAATCAGAAGCACTTGAGTGGTTTAACAGATATATGAATGAAGTTGAAAATCAATTAGATAAGAGCATAAACGCTTTATAAACCGACCAAGGACGTGAATATTTGTCAAAATAATTTAAAGAATTAAGTAGTGAAAAGGGTATTGGCAGACAGTTAACTTCTCCTTATACACCTCAACAAAATGTTGTAGTTGAAAAAAGGAATAGAACATTATTGGACATGACAAGATTAATGATGACGCAGGCAAATTTGTCTCTCTTTCTAAGGAGATGCATTATTGACTGCAGCTTACATAATGAACAAAGTTCCTTCTAAATCAGTTTCTTCCACTCCTTCTGTCATGACCTAATTTCTCGATCCATGATGGTGCCTAGCAACCTGCCAGTAGGCAAGCCAAACCCTGTCCCGGAAATTGAGAGTAATAGGACTAAGGGGAGGGGGGACTATCCTCAACTAAGCAAAGCATAATTAAATAGAACACATAAGAGGAAGGCGGAAGCGAACCCACAACTATATATTCAAAAGATACCTCCCAAAACCTGGAAGTCACATGTACAGATCTTCTGAAAGAGTACAAGTCCCAAAAGTGTACCACAGAAACAAGACTACCTCAAAAGCAAAAGGCAAGTCAAAAAGTAAATACGGAATGGAGAGAAGAAATCTTAGAACGCCATGTGCTCACCCTCGTCTCTAGAACAGACCGCTATAGGATCAACCTCAATGTTGATAGCTGGTGCTCGGACCTGCATCATGAAATTAGATGCAGAGTGTAGCATGAGTACCAAAGCAGCATATACCCAGTAGGCATCATAGGCCAACTGAGCAAGAAAGGTAAAAACAGGCGGAAAAGATAGAATCAGACACGAACAGAGGTCAAAAAAAATAAGAGCAGAACAATCAGAGAGCTAGTCTAAGGATATTTAACCTCAACCCAAATAGGCCCTCAAAAGACCCGCTAGGTACACTCACGCACAAACAAACAAGAACTCGAACAGACTCCCATAAGCTCAACAGGTACATAGAGAAGCCACAACTATGGAACCCAAAGAAAACCCAATTCCGACCTATAAAATTTAAGGTGTTTGAGTCCTCTTTCTAATGTCACCAAGCTTACCTAATTTCAAGCCCGAAGTAAAATCTTATGCTCGTTTCAGTGAAGCCCTATCGAGCAGTATCACAACCCACTAGACGGATCGTGATGATCTAGACAGCCCGTGAAGCCCTTGTTGAAGGTCACCTCGTCAGGTTTAAGTGAGGTTACACCTCCATGTCACTAGTTAAGGACCACGGACGTCTAAATGGTCTATGAAACCTCACACGGATCGTGTAGTCATCCGTGAAGGAGACTTATGATACTTAGAGTTTAGGGGTCAACTTCAAATGAGCATTTCTTTCAGCATAATGAATTAGGTGGCTCATGACCTATCAAATTAAATATCTCTTATTCCTCTTTCCAATGCTATCAAGTTTTCCTAATTCTAAGCTCGGAGTAATAAGTTATACCCAAAATGGTAAAGCCCTATAGGGCAGAGCATCTTCACGATCCACTTGACAGGTCGTGGTGCTCTAGACGGCCCATGATGCCTCTCTTGAAGTCACTTCGGTAGTATTTGAGTCAGGGTCGCATTGGTCTCTTTTCCTATGTATTCGGTACTTAAACTATGTTGTTTGGGGCTTAAACTACATCATTTTACTCAATCAAAGCCTAGTAATTGATAAGAATTGATAAATCAGAGACCAAAATGAGTTGAACTGTATTTCTATGCCTTACAATTGATAAACTATCCACTATTTATATACAAAGGTACAAGCATGATTCTAGCACAATATCATATCATATCTTGCACATTACCAATGGTGTGATTGTGCTTAGTTAAAGTAGAATATTGTCCCAGATCTTTTAGAATCATATTAGAGATTTGGAATCATATTTGATATGATTTGGAATCGTATCTTATATGGTCAATATCCCCTCTCAAATTGATGATACTTATCAAGAAACATTAATTTGGATAATAGGAATTGGTGTATGCTCATTGTCATTGCTTTTGTAAAGAAATTTGCCAAATGATCATGCGACGTGATATGTCGAAGAGTAATAACTTGATCAACCACAAGTTCTCGAATATCAGATATCAATATGATTTGGAATCAGAATCATATCTGATATGGTCAACTTCCCCTCTCAAATTGATGCTTTTTTATCAAGAAGCATTAATTTGGATAATAGGAACTGGTGTGTACTCCTTGTCATCGATTTTGTAAAGAAGTCTCCCAAATGATCATGCGACGTGATATGTCGAAGACCAATGACTTGATCAACCACAAGTTCTCGAATATAATGGTAGTCCACTTCAATGTGCTTAGTGTTATCATGGTGGACCGGATTTGTTGCTATTGGTATTGCACTAGTATTGTCAAGAATGGAGTCAACAACAGAGATATGATGTTCTTCCATCAATCAACATATCCACATAATTTCATAGCAAGTAGATGACATTGATCTATATTCTACCTCCATTGATGATTTTGAAATTCTTGGTTGCTTCTTGCACATCCATGAGACAAGTAATGATCCGATTAACATACACTATCCTATCGTAGACTTCCGAGAGTTTGGACATCCTGCCCAATCTGCATCTGCATACTCTTCGAGATTTTGATATGATGTTTAATGAAAGAATAAACCTCGATTAATTGTACTCCAAACATAGCGAATGATTCTCAGGAGGGTAGAAAAACAATATTGGCAACAATTTGTAACAAATAAGCTCAAGACTTGAAATGGATAAGACATGTTAGGTCTTGTTATTGTTAAATAAATTAGACAACCAATGAGCCTCCGGAAAAATGTTGGTTCTGCAAGAGGATCACCATCATCATTTTTGTAATTCACATTGATCTCCATAGGTGTGTGAGCTACTTTCTTATCACTTAGACATGCTTGTGTGACAAGATCCTCTGCATAATTCCTGTCGCGCCCAGTTTTTCTCAAAACGGGTTTTGGTGCATGACCTAACAACTCTTTTGGGCTTTGGGTGATTGAAGAGTCACCACCTAACGAATTAAGGCGCGTTAAGGCACCTATCTAACCTAACTAATTCTAACTAAGGTCAACGAACCAGAGATCAGGGTAATGGTTCAAGTTACCTCGAGGGGAAGGTGTTAAACATCCC
The DNA here is from genome assembly GCA_029582545.1 of Solanum lignicaule. Taxonomy (NCBI): domain Eukaryota; kingdom Viridiplantae; phylum Streptophyta; class Magnoliopsida; order Solanales; family Solanaceae; genus Solanum; species Solanum lignicaule. Next base: position 27,892 of record JAJOOF010001330.1, on the reverse strand, counting down.
TCGAGGTCCACAAATGTGGGTTCCGGCCGTATCTCATGCAATTTATTTGGAGTTACTAGTAGCAATTAAAGGTCACTTCATTTATTACTTATTAGCATGATGACTAGGTGATTATTAAGATTAAACAATTAAGATCAATTTGATTATTTTAATTAATTAATTAAGCATGCAAATCTAGGTGATATAATAAATAACAAAACAAATGTTAAGCAACTAATAAAGAGATAAGCGAGGAGAAAGAAAGTAGACAAACATATAAACAAATACCATTTTTTATTTAATTAAACTACCCCAAATAAATATATTTATAAAACAAGTAAAGGGAGAAAAGGACTTTACGGATCAGCACTCGACTTTCTTTATTTCGGTCGGCTTCTCGTAGGGACATAAAAAACAAAGGTTTGTCATTAAAACTGAGTCTATGTCATCATATCCGTAGGTCCTTAACTACCCCTACCCCACCACCGCATGCTTTCCGTCTCTAAAAGGTGTCTAGCGTCCCCGCTTAAGATCCAAGAGGCATTGAACCACTATTAGGAAGGGTTTAGACAAAGATAAAATATGATTCCTAATAGGCCCACCTAGACACCAAGTCAAAACAATTTGGGTGAGCATTTAGCACAAAAGTCTCATATTGGCCTCTAGATTTTATTAATCATGCTGGCAAACACAAATAATTGTGAAAGGTCTCATGCTTAAGTGTGTGCACGTACAAGCATTACAACAGCATTATTACTTAATCAAGAGTGACAACAAGCTATTAGAGAATGCAGTAATATACTAAACATGAACGGAGCAGAGAATAGTCATGCATAAATTCATTTTATTCAGTTGCAGCATGCCGGAAAAAGTTAATTGATTTATTTTAATTGGTAGAAAAATAATTGTAGTGCAGATATTAAATAATTATAGATTAATTTAAGTAGAAACATGTGAGCAGAAATATTGAAAAGCAATGACAGATTTAATCAGGACATAGGATTTAAACCGGATTTTAACATGCTTGATTTATTTGACTGGCCAGAATATAGTTTGTTGCAGGAATCAATTAACAGTGAGCAGGGAGTATACAGAATATTTATTTTACTTACTTAATATGCAGAAAATTATTAGAGAAATGTTTTTAACAAGCCGATTTGATCTTATTAATTAAGTCCTATAGACATGATATCTAAGTGTAAACATGCAGAAAATATTATCAAAAAAAATAGGCATGGCATTTATTTCATTTAAGCAAATTATTAAACCCTATAGGCATGATATTTATCTAATATGTAACAAAGTTTACACCTATATGCATACATACTACACTTCTAAAATTATTTAGATCCTATAGGCATGATATCTATTTCATTTAAACAGATTATTAAACACTTTAGGCAGAACTTTATGGAAAACATGATTTATGTATTTCTGGACATATTTTAATGACATGATATTAATCTAGACCTAAAGACGTGACTTCTAAATAGATTAACATGCTAACAGCATGACCCAACTGATTTGCTCAAATTAGATTAAAGTCCTAGAAGCATGATGTCTAAATAACATAATCCAAATTCCGAATTTGAACAACATTAGCATGTGAGACAAGATTCTACGAGTTCAAGATCAAGCAAATTTGAACATATATTCATGATATGTTGATTAATCTGATAAGGTTATAAACAAAGGTTGATTTTAAGTCAATATTAAGATATATTCTAATATGCTTGCAAGGTTTACAATTTAAGCAATGTAGGAATATTTTAGCAATCACACATAGCAAAATAAACTAAACTAAAAATGAAAAAGAAACAATTAGCACGTATATCCTCCTCCCCCTTAGGAGATTCCCCCAAGTTATATCATATATGATAGAGTTAGAGTTAGGAGTTTATACAAATTATTACAAAAAACAATAATATTCAAAAAAAATATAAATTAAGTAAATTCGGCTCGTCTGGCGACTCTTCTAAATCTTGAACCTTCAGATCAAGATCCTGCTAAGACAAAAGAACAATACCACCAAATACACATAAAGTAAATATGCATAATAAAATATTATTCATATACATGTAGACCCACAATTATTTAAGCAAACCACTCATAATATATCACATAGGAGAAAAGGTGAAGAGAACTATCCCGGATGTTTCCCTTTTATTTATTAACACCCAATTTGGAGGTAAGATGACTAAGATGATGCAGAAACAGAAATTAAACATGTTTTAAGGATACTAACCGGTTATGCAGTAAAAGAAATCAGCAATGAAGATCCACACTTAATCCAGACCCGAACACAGCAAAATAACAAGTAGAGAGGAGCTTTTATGTTTACCGGAAAACTAAAATTTTAAAAGTAGAGAGCAATATATTTTTTAGTATTCAAGTATTGAGCAAAGTCAAGATGTGAGAGTGAGTGTGACTGGAATTATGTGTAAGTCCTTTTTTTTTATAATGAAGGGAGGGAAGTGTCTAATTATATAGTGAATAGGAAGACTCATAATAAGGAAAAATAAATAAATTAAGGATCAATTAACATTTTCCTTATTAAGAAGGAAGATAAATTACTTATTATTTTATTTTATTTTACCAAATATACGAGCAAGTGAGAATCTTCTAAAGTAAACAAATCAATTAACGTTAGTCAATCAAGCATTCAATCAAACATTTTTACCAAATATGAAGCAAGTAAGAAATCCAGTTAAGCTTAAATAAGGTGAGAAAATACCCCCTAACATATATTTTCCTTATTAAGAAGGAAGCCAAAACCAAACTTATTTTAATTAATTATTTTATTTTATTTTTTACCGAATATAAACAAGTAAGAATCTATCTAAAACTAAGACACCTAAAATCAAATAACACCGCCAATCAATAATGCACATCATCAACCAAAAGGAATAATATTATTTTAAGAAGGATCATATCATGGCTCAAACCAATATTACAAATTAGCATCCCTGCATATTTTATCAAGAAATAAATATGGAAATAGCATCAAATCAATATAATTAAGGTAAGGAAATCGATTAAGGTCACCGTTAGCTATAATATTATTCATTTGAAGACAATTTAAAAATAACTATTCAAGGGAAGGAATAAATTTACAGCCCCAATCACATATCAATATTCACATATTATAGTAAATATATAATAACCTACAATAACAAGACAATGAGCAAATCGGCAAGAGAATAACCAGTTCAACATAGAGGAAAATTAAATAAGTAACCAATTCAACAATCAGGGGAATTAATCAAAGCAGAATATTTAAACAATATTATCAATATTACTAAGTCAATATACCGGCAAGTATTAAGACATCAACTAAAAATGAGGATTATTAGCTTCATTAATGAGTAGGTTAACCAAAGAAACAACATCACAGTATTTCATAATCCATGATTTTTAAAATAACACACAGACAACAAATAATCATATATTTCATAATAAAAACTAAGAAATTGCATAATATATTGAATTAGAAAACTAACCCGGACAGATCTGTTAAGATCCGTCTTCAACAAGCCAAAAATTCTTAAATCCTTGGTTGGAATGCATGTTGTCCATGGTGTTGCTTCCACTCAAAAAAGAGAAGAAGAGGGCAGAGGAACTCGGCGCTCGCTACTGCCTGCCGGAGTTCGCCTGTGGTTGGTTGTTCTCGCCGCTGGTTGCTGATCGGAGTGCTGTTTTGGCGCTCGCTGGCCGGAGAGGCAGCTACTGTTGCTGTCTCGTTGAGCTACTGATCGGAATGTTGTTTCGCTGTCAAAATTCACTAGAACCAGTAGTTGAGGTAGTCTCCGATCGCTGCTGTGTTGTCCCTGTCGGCACTGCTGGCAGCTGGTGGTGTTGTTGTCGCTGGAGCTGCTGGCTTCGCTGGGAAAAGGAGAAGAGAGGAAGAGCAGCAACCTCGTTGCTGCTTCTGCTGTTGGCGGAGAGAGGAGAGAAAGGAGGAGAGACGAGGGGAGAGAGAGGGTTGCCGGTCAGAGAAAGAGAGGAGGGAGGTGGCGGCGGCTAGAGAGGGGGGGAGGACAAAGATGAAGAGTGAATGTTAGGGTTAGGATTCTTTGAGGTGTAAAAATAGGAAAATTAGGAGGTTATATCTTGACCGTCGGATTAGAGTAGATGGACGCTTAGAATTAAAAAAATGGGATGAAAGGTTGAGATTACAATAAAAGAAATCGACGGTTAGGATTAAAGATAGGGTTAAAAGTCAGATTTTGAATTGGTTGCATTTGGAGTGGCTAAAATTGTAATACCATTGAAATGAATAGGCTAGAATTGAAAGAAATTATAATAGATTAGGTTAAAATTTAAATGATTTTGAGGAAAATTTAAGAAATGCTATTCAATTATAATACTACAAATATTATAATGTTTTTTATATAATTAACATCACTTAGATTTTAAAACATTTGAATAAAATAATTACTTTGAGTTTTACTAATAATTTTAAAAATATCTTAATAATATTTATGATAATTTTATAAAGCACACATACTAAAATGTACAATTTTTAGACAAAATCAACAAAAATTTTAGAACTCAAAATATATTTTAAAAAGCGTACTTAATCGGATAGCATTTCCAAAATTGTTAAAGGTCAGTCAAAATTGGGTGTCAACAGCTATATTATGATAATTTTATAAAGCACACATACTAAAATGTACAATTTTTAGACAAAATCAACCAAAATTTTACAACTCAAAATATATTTTAAAAAGCGTATCTAATCGGATAGCATTTGCAAAATTGTTAAAGGTCGGTCAAAATTGGGTGTCAACAGCTGCCCCTTGGTTGCTTAAGAATGAAGGATGAATTGTCGAGCAACCAACGTTGACTTAGTAGCCGATTTTGTCCGACCGACGAAAGACGTCAGCGGGATCAATTGAAATGATGTATTGTTGAAAAAGGGGTACGACCGAGACTTTGGTATTAAGCCACCTACATATCAATGTATTCTCGGGCACATGCCATATCTGGCACAATGCGATTCTCGGGCACATGTAATATCGGGCACAATGCAATTTTTGGGCACATGCAGTCATCGGGCACATGCACTGATGTAATTCTCGGGCACATGCAATCTTGGGCACAATGCAATCTTCGGGCACATGCAATATCGGGCACAATGCAATTCTCGGGCTCAATGTCGTCGTCGGGCACATACAGTCATCAGGCACATGCAATGATGTAATTCTCGGGCACATGCAATATCGGGCAAAATGCAATTTTGGGCTCAATGCCATCTTCGGGCACATGCAGTCATCTGGCACAATGCAATCTTCGGGCACAATGCAATCTTGGGCTCAATGCCCTCTTCGGGCACATGCAGTCAGTGGGCACAATGCAATCTTCGGGCTCATGCAATATCGGGCACAAATGTAATCTCGAGCATAATGTAATCTCCGGGCATAATATAGTTTTCGGGCTCATGCGATAATTGTTTGAGGGAATAAACCTTTGCCTTTTAGTAGGATTGAGTGTCACTTGTTGACGAATTCAGAATATTGTAGCTTTGACCCTTCGTCCTATTGTAAGGAGTGGGTGCAGTCGAAAAGTTGATTTGTCAGGCTTAATATAAAGTGGCTTGATTCTTTCGTCTGATTGGAAAGATGTACCAATGACTAGCAATTTGCAGGCTCAAAATAACTTGGTCTTTCATTCTTGTCAGAAGGATAGGGCACTGTTTATTGGTGATTCGTTGAGCTTAATAGCGATCAGGCAATGTTGAAGTTGTCCTTTGTATTTGTACCTATCTTTCCTGTATTCAAAGAAAAATTATGAGTTTAAAAATGAGGGAGGTTGATCTGCTCCGACCGGTGTGATCCCTTTGGCTTGCCATCCAGATCTTTCTGGGCATTTGCTTTGAAGAAAAATGTAAAATAGAAGGAGAGAGAGTTTTTGAAAATATTAGTTTGTAAAAATTAATGTTGAATCTTTGACCATGACACAGTTTGAAACTTTACAACATCTGACTCAATATCAAATATGTTATCTGATCTGTGTTGAAGATTGTAGCTTGATTGCTGTGAATTTTTGAGATCCTCTCAAAAATTCTACCCCAGTCTTGATTTGTGCAGAAAATGCTCGTTTGAAGGAATTTTTGAGACCTTCTCAAAAATTCTGCCCCAGTTATCGATTTGCGAGAAGAAATGATTTTGATGGAATTTTTGAGACCTTCTCAAAAATTCTGCCCCATTATCGTGATTTGCAAGAAAAAGTCCCTCTGATGAAATTATTTTTGAGACCCTCTCAAAAATTCTGCCCCAGTTACACAGTCAAAGGGGAAAATGAAACTTTTGTTAGGATAAAGACCGAACTGCATAGGAATCAGGTCTGACGTAGTTCCAAATACAAAGAGCATAAAATGAACTTAGATGTAATATCTCTTCACAGCATCTGAGTTGATAGGTTTGGGCCAAACTTCTCCATCCATTTCTGCAAGTATGAGGGCCCCACCTGTTAATACCCGAGAGACTATGTATGGACCTTGCCAGTTCAGTGAGAATTTACCCTTTGCTTCATTTTGATTTGGGAAAATCCGCTTCAAAACCAGTTGCCCAGGTAAGAAGTGTCTGGGTCTAACCTTTTTGTTGAAAGCTCTGGCCATTCTATTTTGATAGAGTTGACCATGACAAACGGCGTTAATTCTCCTCCCATCTATCAATGCAAGATTTTCTGCCCGAATTTGTATCCATTTGGCATCATCCAATTCCGCTTCCTGAATAATTCTTAGAGATGGTATCTCTACCTCAGCAGGTATCACAGTTTCATTACCATATACCAGAAAAAAAGGTGTAGCCCCAGTAGTGGTTCTGATGGTGGTACGATATCCCAACAATGCAAAAGGTAACTTTTCATGCCAATGTTTGTGATTATCGATCATTTTGCGCAATATCCTCTTGATGTTCTTCTTTGCAGCCTCAATAGCTCCATTCATCTGAGGTCTATATGCTGTAGAATTTTGATGAATGATATTGAACTTCTCACACAATGATCTCATCAAATCGCTGTTTAGGTTGGTTCTGTTATCAGTGATAATTGACTCGGGGATCCCGAACCTACATATAATATTATTTTTGACAAAGTCATCCACAACCTTCTTTGTCACTAATTTGAGAGGTGGCTTCGACCCATTTGGTGAAGTAGTCGATTGCAACCAGAATGAATCTATGTCCATTGGATGCTGCTGGCCCGATTGGACTAATGACATCCATGCCCCAAGCTGGAAAGGGCCAAGGTGAACTAGTAACATGGAGTTCGTTGGGAGGAACTCGGATCATATCTACATGAGTCTGACATTGGTGACATTTTTTAACATAGCGTATACAGTCTGTCTCCATAATTAGCCAGAAATATCCCGATCATATGGTCTTCTTTGCCAATGTAAAACCGTTCATGTGAGGACCACATGTTCCTGCATGTATCTCTTCAATCAACCCGTTGGCCAGCTTCGATGCACCTTAGCAACCCCAAATCGGGAGTCCTCCTATAAAGGATTTCTCCACTTAGGAAGAATTGATTCGCTAACCTCCGAATTGTACGCTTTTGTACACTTGTTGCATCCTCTGTATACTCACCGCTCTTCAATTATCCTCGAATGTCATTGTACTAAGGTTTTCCATCAGGTTCTTTCTCAATATGAAAACAGTATGCTGGTTGCTCGTATATGTGGATGTAAATAGGATCAATGTAATTATGATCAGGATATTGAATCATGGAAGACAAAGTGGCTAAGGCATCTGCGAACTCATTCTGGATCCTTGGTACATGTTTGAATTCTGCCTTGATGAACCTTTTGCACAACCTATGCACGCACTCCAAGTATGGTAACAACTTCCGATTCTTGGTGGCCCATTCGCCTCGAACTTGATGAATCAATAGGTCTGAATCTCCTATGATCAGTATTTCTTGGACATCCAAATCAATCGTCCATCAGAGTCCTAATATGCAAGCTTCATATTCAGCCATGTTGTTTGATCAAAGGAACCTGAGTTTGGCTGATACCGGATAATGTTGCCCAGTTGGTGAGATCAAAACAGCTCCGATGCCAAATCCGCTCAAATTCTTAGCTCCATCAAAGAACAACCTCCAACCGTCATATTCTTCAGAAATGTCTTCCCCTACGAAAGCTACTTCTTCGTCCGGGAAGTAAGTCTTCAACGGTCTATACTCATCATCTACAGGGTTCTCCGCCATATGATCTGCTAATGCATGTGCCTTCACTGGTTTCTGTGTAACACACACTATATCAAACTCACTCAGTAATATCTGCCATTTACCCAATTTACCTGTAGGCAAGGGATTTTGAAAGATATACTTCAGAGGATCCATCCTTGAAATTACATAAGTAGTGTGCAAGGAGATGTAGTGTCGCAGTTTCTGGGCGACCCAAGTTACAGCACAACAGGTACTCTAACATAGAGAATATCGAGCCTCGTATGATGTAAACTTCTTGCTCATGTAATATATCGCCTGCTCCTTCTTTCCAGTTTCATCATGTTGCCCCAAAATGCAGTTGAAAGCATTATCCAACACTGATATGTATAACAACAATGGTCTACCAGATTCCGGTAGAACCAACACAGGTGGATTGGACAAGTAATCTTTGATTTTGTCAAATGCTTGTTGACATTCGTCTGTCCATTTCACCGGAGCATCCTTCTTCAACAGCTTGAAGATAGGCTCACAGATGACAGTAGACTGGGCTATGAAATGACTGATGTAATTGAGTCGTCCCAAGAAACTCATTACCTCCTTCTTACTCTTCGGCGGAAGTAAATCACGAATGACTTTAATTTTTGATGGATCCAATTCTATACCCCAGCGGCTGACAATGAAACCCAGAAGCTTTCCAACAGGAACCCCAAAGACACATTTTGCAGGATTCAACTTCAAGTTATACTTGCGTAGCCTGGCAAAGAACTTTCGCAGATCATCTAGATGATTTGAACCCTTCTTTGATTTGATGATGACATCATCCACATGAACTTTAATTTCCTTGTGGATCATATCATGAAACAGGGTGGTCATTGCCCTCATGTATGTAGCCCCAACATTCTTTAACCCGAAAGGCATTACCTTGTAGTTGTAAACACCCCACGGTGTGATGAATCCAGTCTTCTCAGCATATTCCTTGTGCATCTCAATTTGATGATAGCTGGCAAAACAATCCATGAACGATTGTGTTTCATGCTTAGCATAGTTATCAATCAAGATGTGTATGTTGGGCAATGGAAATTTATCTTTGGGACTAGCTTTGTTGCGATCCCGATAATCCACACAAACTCTAACCTTTCCATCTTTCTTGGGCACTGGAACGACATTTGCTAGCCAGGTTGGGTACTCCGTCACTTGAAGGATTCCAGCATCTAATTGCTTTGATATTTCTTCCTTGATTTTCAAACTCAACTCAGGCTTGTATTTTCGCAGCTTCTGCTTCACAGGAGAACATGCTGGATCAGTGGGCAATCGATGAGCTACGATTGAAGTGCTTAACCCTGTCATGTCTGCATAGGACCAGGCGAAGATATCCTTATTCTCCATGAGACACTCTGTATACTCTTTCTTGTCATCCTCCGTCATATGGATGCTTACTCGGGTCTCTTGTGCCACTTCTGAATTTCCCAGATTTACCACCACTGTTTCCACCAAATTCGGGTTGGGCTTTTCCTAGAATTCCTTAACCTTTCTGATTAACTCTTCAGGGACCTCACTTTCTTCAACTTCCTCTAAGTCATTAATGTTAAGCTGTGCAATCTCATTATATGCCATAGTCTCAGATTTAACATTTTTATAACAGAATTTGATGGAAGAAAGAATAACGCACAAATAAATATAAGATATTAAATAAATGGGAAAAGAACTTTATTGAATAAAACTAGCATTTGAAAACAATAACAGAGAACTGGAATTTAAAACTGTTTATTGAAAACTTTTAAAATTTGATAGGAAAACTTCTGCCAAAGCTGCCCAGATGCCCGACGAGGTCTGGATGGAGTTGAGGTCCAAATGCTGATGCTGATCTTCGCTTCACTGCTTCCTCTAGGGTCCCCTTTCTCCTCCTCGTTGATCACGACGTTGTAGCCTTTTCCTTCCTCTTTGGTCAAAGACAAACCTTTCATGTCTTCTAGAAGCTCGTCCATGATGCCACCCATGAAACCTGCTGATCGGAATGATTGGTCCAGTGGTGGTATGGGTTTCTTCAATGGTTAGTAGTACCCATATCTAGGTGGCTGCCAATCAAGCCACTCCTCAGTAGTATATTTGTAACCCAAGCCCAAAGTGGTTGAATGACGAACGGGCTGTATAGGTCCAACTATTCCTTGTAGATTGGCTCCCAAACCTTTCCCGAGCTCAAAACCAAACCAATCCATCATATCTATGATCTTCTGGCTAAACCAAGGTTGTACTTCAATGGTGCCAACAAGCTCAACTATATGGTACATATCACCGTTTAGATGACCCCTTCCTTCTATCGCATATACAGGATGTCCCTTTTCCCCATGGACTACAACCTTTTCGTGATCCCATTCAAACTTCAAGCATTGATGAAGAGTAGAGGGAACTTCTCCAGCCATATGAATCCAAGGACGACCCAACAATAAGTTATATGAGGATGGAATGTCCAAGACCTGGAAAGCTATTGGGAAAGTAGCAAGACCAATGAGCATGTCCAATGTTATTACCCCAATAGTACCTCTCTAGGAGCCATCAAAAGCTCTCACATTCATCTTCCAGGTTTGGATATGTTCACTATCCACGCCTAGCCTTGTCAACGTGCTTAGAGGGCAGATATTCAAATCGGAGCCTGAATCAACCAAGGCTTTGGTGATTATCTTGTCCTGATATTGAGCTGAAATGTATAAAGCCTTATTGTGGGATGTTCCTTCATGTGGCAACTCATCTTCGTGAAAAGATATTCAGTATGCCTCAAAAACCTGCCCAACCATTTGGGCCACCTCTCCATGAGTGATGCTAGATGGGACATAGGGTTCACCCAGGACCTTCAATAGAGCGTTCCGATGAGTTTCGAAAAATTGCAGCATTGACAAGATTGATATTTGGGACGGGGTTTTACTCAATTGATCAACAATAAAGTACTCTTTAGCTTGTGCCTTCTTCCAGATACCATGATTTTCAAACTCTACAATTGGCGCCTTGGACATGCTGGAGCTACCTAGAACCAAATTTTTGGAGGTGTAAATTCTTCCAGATCTAGTCACTCTTGCTGCAATGTCTGCTTCTTCCACTCTTGCCTTTCCCTTTCCATAATCCCATGGGACAGCATGGGTATCAAATTGGGGAGGAGGAGGAGCTCTGAGGACGCTAAATGGGGGCTTGGGAATGGCAACCTCAACCTCAAACAGAGCACGGTTTTGCACTACCATTGGAGTCTGGGCGGTAATAGTCATTGATTCTTTTAGCTCAAGGACCCAAATGGATTTCTCCCAATCAGAGGTATCATCAACTTCTACCATGTTCACCTGATGGTTAGAAAGAGGGTTGTTTGCAACATTTGGTGCTGGATCCTTGCGCTGGATGGCCTTAGTATCAATCAGCATTTGAACCTTATCTTTCAGGGCTCTGCAAACTTCGGTAGTGTGACCTTTCATCCCAGAATGGTAGGCACAAACCTTTTTAGGGTCATACCATTTTGTGCAGACATCCACAGGCAATGCAGGAACTGGGGTGACATAGCCAGCCTCTTTTAGTCTCTCATAAAGCTAGGCTATAGGCTCAGCCAAAGGGGTATAGTTCTTTGCAGGTCTTCTTTCATATGGAGGTCTGTTTTGGTAGTTCGGTGTTTGAGTGGGTAGTGGAGTTTGGAAGTATGTTGGTTGGGCATTATAAACAGGATATGAAGCTTGCTGTTATTGAGGAGGAGCATTTTGGTAATATACTGGCATGGGGTTGGGAGATATAGGTGGTGGAGCTGAAGGATATGGAGTTTGAGGATATGGAGATGGAGGTGGGGTTGTTGCTCGGTACTTATATGGGGTTCTGGTTCCCTGAGCCATCATGACCGAACCTATTTTCTTTCGGTTTTCTGCCATTCCATCGGATTGCAGAGCTTTGTTTGTGGCTTGTAAGGCCTCTAGGTTGATGATAGTCCCACTTTTTATGCCTTCTTCAATTCTTTCGCCTAATTTGATAATTTCAGCGAAACTCTTCTCAGCTAAAAGCATCATCCTGTCAAAATATTGTGGCTCTTGGGCACGGATGAAGTAGTCTTTCATCTGAGATTCTTCCATGGGAGGTCTGGCCCTGGCTGCTTCAGACCTCCATCTTATGGTGTAGTCCCTGAAGGATTCACTGGGCTTTTTCTTCAGTTTTTGGATGTAGAACCAATCAGGTGCATTTTCTATATTAGATCCAAACCTGTTCATGAAGTCGGTTTCCATGTCCACCCATTCAGCCCATTTTCGAGGGTCTTGTTCAATATACCACGATAGAGCCTCCCCAGTGAGACTCCTCATAAAAAACTTCATGAGTATCTTCTCGTCTCTCCCCACCCCTAAAAGCTTGTCACAGTACATTCGCAAGTGGGCTTTGGGATCTCCAATGCCATTAAACATTTCAAACTTTGGAAGCTTATACCCTTCAGGCAGTTCCACGTTGGGGTGCATACACAAATCCTCATAGCTCAGTCCTCCCAACCTCTTGCTTCCCTCCACATGCTGCACACTGTTGACCAAGCTATCTAATATCTCGGTCAGGTTTTTTATCAGAATGTCCTTTTGGGAGGACTCTGATTCATGGTAGTTATGGGTAACGGGAGCGGTTTACACATATATAGGGTTGAGGTTGTTATTTCCGAGGGTATATGAAGGGTTTGCATTTGGAATTGGTTCTGGAATGGTTGGTTTAGTTTGTTGGTGGTAGTGGAAAATGGAATTTGGGTATTTTAGGCATGAAATGGTGGGAAGATATTTGGATGAGTGGGTTCATGTCGGGATACATTGGTTGGAGGATTGTTTGGCATGGTTGTTTGGTTAGAGTGAGGAGGATTGTCTATATTTTTGCCAAACTAGGTTCCGAGAAAAATAGACAACTTGGCCAAATCGCCCATATGTGCCTCTTCTTCTTCTAAATCTAAAATCTTGCGCTCAAGTCTAAGGACGAGGTCACTTGGAAGTTTCCCTCCCTCAGAAGTTTATACTCTTTCATTGCTGTTGTTGTTGTCAACCATTTTACCCTTGTCTTTGTAGTCTGTTCTGTGAGGAGGAGGAGAAGGGAGGTGCCTTTCGATCGTGTATGTGCCAGAATGAAGAACAGATCAACCTTAGGAATGGGAAAAACAATAGAATCTACAGAAAACTGTGTTAGAGGATTAGAGCAAATAATAATAATAACACATTGTTTGAAATAAGCGCCCTAGATGCAAGGGACCTCATTGAGCCAGAGGTAGGCCTAAGACGACAGATAAGTGATGCATAATGATTAATTCAAGCCTTATTTGCCAATAGGAGTTTAGAGTTAGAGAAATAAAAATGATCTTCATATATTGAATAATTTCAATTTATTACATCAGACTAAAGCAAAACTAGAAATAAACTAACGGGCTAGGGATAACATGGGGGAAATAAAATCCTAAAAAGAAACAAGGTCAATGCTGGTCTCCAATGTTAGGCACAATCTGTTGCCTCATTTCTGAAGTGATCTCATAGTCGCGGTTGAGGAGGTTGCGAGCCTATCTTCTTTACTTTTCATCACCAAAACCTGGAAGGCCTTCTTCGCTCAAATCTACATGCTCTGCGTCCTCCAAAAGCCACACATAATACTTTGGTGTGCAGAAGGGTCTATGCTCTCGAACATCAATAGTTACTACTCTTTCCCACTTTCGCAGTATGGTGCCCACTTGTGGTATTTCTGTCCCAAAATCATACCCATAGTGGTCCATATGAGATCGCAGAGGTATCATTTGTATTTTTCCAAACTGTCAAAGGACTCAGAGTGGTGCGTATGGTTGCACGCCATTTAAACCAATGAGCTCTACAACTCATTACTCTTTATCATGACGCGACGAGGCTTCAACCAATAGTACTTCCATTGAATTTTGGTAGCTGAACGCTCTCTCAAGTACACAAACCAGTCCTCCGTTCCTACAGGGGAAGAAAAATATTTCATCCTTGTGGGATGATTCATAATGTTAGTCCCCACACCCCCTATCAAAATGTCTACCAAATTATCTCTCACATAGAAGTGCTCAACGACCCATAGTTGCAATAGGAAATTGCACCCCTCGAAGTATCTTTTGCCCTTAGTACACCTAGTCAGCGCCCTTATAATTTCTGTCAGTATCATGGGAACTATGGTCTTCCCACCTCGAGCCATCATATGGACCACATAACTTAGGCTAGTGTGTATTTTCCCTCCTTCCTTAGGGAAAACTAATGAGCCTAACAGTGCGACAACGAAAGCATTAAGATGGTATCTTTCCCATTTCGCATGAGAGGAAGCGAATTCTCTGTGGAAGTTTTCATGGCCTTCCTCGTCTCCAAAATGTGAGTATAGAAACTCTAAAGAAATCCATCCCTCTTTCAGAAAAAGTAAACTCAGATTATGACGCATGCCCATTTGTTTCAAAAAGGACCTTGGTGTTGGCTTGTGTGGCACAATCATTTCACTTTCTTTGTAAGGAGGATCTAGAAACCCACCAATCTCTTCAATTGTCGGAGTTAGTTCAAAATTCCTAAATTTGAACACTAACCTCTCGGAATCCCAAAATTTCAGCAATGCCTTGATCGAGTGACGGTCAGACGCGACGGAGATTAAGGTAGTAAGGCCACCTAGCAGTTCTTTTGCCTCTAGTCCGCGATTTCTCTCAATATCCTTTCACCAAATCTTCAGGGTAGGATTCACTTTGACCACCATTTGTGTGTTGGGAAAATGAGGATAGGCCATGACTCTGCAAACAAACAACAAACAAAATCTAAACTCCATTTGGCTTGATTTAATTATTATGATCACATTAACACATAATTATGCAATATATCTAAAGGGTGTTGGGGCCCCTTAGACGATAGGGTGGCTACTAATTATGTGGATTGACGCCAAGGGTCAAAACACCTAGGGTTTATGCATCATGTATGATCTAAGTAAGATTTCTAAGAGTTGGCTTGACACGGACTTGAAAGGGATTCTATGCGAGAAGGCTCGTGGTTTCCTGGTAGTAAAACTATCCGTTCCGTCCACGCATATGCCGACTCTCTATAATTGGGTATTTTGAAGAGAAATGGAGTAGTTGTGAGAGGTGCAAAGGCACAACATCATGGTAACAAAATTTAAAAAAAAAAGACGAAGGTCCCAATTGTGGGAAGTATGAAGGGAATGCCAGTTTATCAAAGCGGTAACATTTAGCATTTAGGTGGAAAATAGTAACACTTAGGTAGTTTATGAAAGCGGTAATAAATAAACAAGTAAATAAATGCATACATAAATAAAAGGATATAAACATACCAACACATTGGAGAATTAAGCAAATAAGGAAAAAGGATATGGGATTAAGCATGCAAGTAAACAAATAAGGGAGAAAAGGAAAGGGGGAAATATGGAAATAAACAATAAGGGAGAGGGAAAAGGGCGAAACATGGAAATAAACACGTAAGGAAAAAGGGAAAAGGGTGGACCATGGAAAATATGCAATAAATAAGGAAACAAATGATAACTAAACATGGTAATCAACTAAAGAAATAATGAAATAACCAAATAAAGTAAACCCCACATAAATCAAATGAAACACGTAATGGTTTTTCTCAAAACGGGTTTTGGTGAACGACCTAACAACTCTTTTGGGCTTTGGGTGATTGAAGAGTTGCCACCTAACGAATTAAGGCGTGTTAGGGCACCTATCTAACCTAACTAATTCTAACTAAGGTCAACGAACCAGAGATCAGGCTAAGGGTTCAAGTTACCTCGAGGGGAAGGTGTTAAGCATCCCTCGAGGTCCACAAATGTGGATCCCGGTAGTATCTCATGCAATTTATTTGGAGTTACTACTAGCAATTAAAGGTCACTTCATTTATTACTTATTAGCATGATGACTAGGTGATTATTAACATTAAACAATTAAGATCAATTTGATTATTTTAATTAATTAATTAAGCATGCAAATCTAGGTGATATAATAAATAACAAAACAAATGCTAAGCAACTAATAAAGAGATAAGCGAGGAGACAGAAAGTAGACAAACATATAAACAAATACCATTTTTTACTTAATTAAACTACCCCAAATAAATATAATTATAAAACAAGTAAAGGGAGAAAAGGAAAGGAAGACTCTGAAGGACTTTACAGATCAGCACTCGACTTTCTTTATTTCGGTCGGCTTCTCGTAGGGACAGACAAAACCAAGGTTTGTCATTAAAACTGAGTCGATGTCATCCTCTCCGTAGGGCCTAAACTACCCCTACCCCACCACCGTATGCTTTTCGTCTCTAAAAGGTGTCTAGCGTCCCCGCTTAAGATCCAAGAGGAATTGGACCACTATTAGGAAGGGTTTAGACAAAGATAAAATATGGTTCCTAATAGGCCCACCTACACACCAAGTCAAAACAATTTAAACGAGCATTTAGCACAGAAGTCTCATATTGGCCTCTAGATTTTATTAATCATGCTGGTAAACACAAATAATTGTGAAAGGTTTCATGCTTAAGTGTGTGCACGTACAAGCATTACAACAGCAGTATTACTTAATAAAGAGTGACAACAAGCTATTAGAGAATGGAGTAATATACTAAACATGAACGGAGCAGAGAATAGTCATGCATAAATTCATTTTATTCAGTTGCAGCATGCCGGAAAGAGTTAATTGGTTTATTTTAATTGGTAGAAAAATAATTGCAGTGCAGATATTAAATAATTACAGATTAATTTGAATAGAAACATATGAGCAGAAATATTGAAAAGCAATGGCAGATTTAATCAGGACATAGGATTTAAACCGGATTTTAACATGCTTGATTTATTTGACTGGCCAAAAAATAGTTTGTTGCAGGAATCAATTAACAGTGAGCAGGGAGTATACAGAATATTTATTTTACTTACTTAACATGCTGAAAATTATTAGAGAAATGTTTTTAACAAGCCGATTTGATCTTATTAATTAAGTCCTATAGACATGATATCTAAGTGTAAACATGCTGAAAATATTATCAAAAAAAATAGGCATGGCATTTATTTCATTTAAGCAAATTATTAAACCCTATAGGCATGATATTTATCTAAAATGTAACAAAGTTTACACCTATATGCATACATACTACACTTCTAAAATTATTTAGATCTTATAGGCCTGATATCTATTTCATTTAAACAGATTATTAAACACTTTAGGCAGAACTTTATGGAAAACATGATTTATGTATTTCTGGACATATTTTATTGACATGATATTAATCTAGACCTAAAGACGTGACTTCTAAATAGATTAACATGCTAACAGCATGACCCAACTGATTTGCTCAAATTAGATTAAAGTCCTAGAAGCATGATGTCTAACTAACATAAATCAAATTCCGAATTTGAACAACATTAGCATGTGAGACAAGATTCTACGATTTCAAGATCAAGCAAATTTGAACATATATTCATGATATGCTGATTAATCTGATAAGGTTATAAACAAAGGTTGATTTTAAGTCAATATTAAGATATATTCTAATATGCTGCAAGGTTTACGATTTAAGCAACGTAGGCATATTTTAGCAATCACACATAGCAAAATAAACTAAACTAGAAATGAAAAAGAAACAATTAGCACGTATATCCCCCTCCCCCTTAGGCGATTCCCCCAAGTTATATCATATATGATAGAGTTAGAGTTACGAGTTAATAAAAATTATTACAAAAAACAATAATATACAAAAAAAAAAATTAAATTAAGTAAATTCGACTCGTCTGGCGACTCTTCTAAATCTTGAACCTTCAGATCAAGATACTGCTAAGACAAAAGAACAATACCACCAAATACACATAAAGTAAATATGCATAATAAAATATCATTCATATACATGTAGACCCACAATTATTTAAGAAAACCACTCATAATATATCAATCACATAGGAGAAAAGGTAAAGAGAACTAACCCGAATGTTTCCCTTTTATTTATTAACACCCAATTTGGACTTAAGATGACTAAGATGATGCAGAAACAGAAATTAAACATGTATTAAGGATACTAACCAGTTATGCAGTAAAAGAAATCAGCAATGAAGATCCACACTTAATCCAGACCCGAACACAGCAAAATAACAAGTAGAGAGGAGCCTTTATGTTTACCGGAAAACTAAATTTTTAAAAGTAGAGAGCAATATATTTTTTAGTATTCAAGTATTGAGCAAAGTCAAGATGTGAGAGTGAGTGTGAGTGGAAGTATGTGTAAGTCCTTTTCTTTTTTTATAATGAAGAGAGGGAAGAGTCTAATTATATAGTGAATGGGAGGACTCATAATAAGGAAAAATAAATAAATTAAGGATCAATTAACATTTTCCTTATTAAGAAGGAAGACAAATTACTTATTATTTTATTTTATTTTACCAAATATACGAGCAAGTGAGAATCTGCTAAAGTAAATAAATCAATTAACGTTAGTCAATCAAGCATTCAATCAAACCTTTTTACCAAATATGAAGCAAGTAAGAAATCCGGTTAAGCTTAAATAAGGTGAGAAAATACCCCCCAACATATATTTTCCTTATTAAGAAGGAAGCCAAAACCAGACTTATTTTATTTTATTATTTTATTTTATTTTATTTTTTACCGAACATAAACAAGTAAGAATCTATCTAAAACTAAGGCACCTAAAATCAAATAACACCGCCAATCAATAATGCACATCATCAACCAAAAGGAATAATATTATTTTAAGAAGGATCATATCATGGCTCAAACCAATATTACAAATTACCATCCCTGCATATTTTATCAAGAAATAAATATGGCAATAGCATCAAAACAATATAATTAAGGTAAGGAAATCGATTAAGGTCACCGTTAGCTATAATATTATTCATTTGAAGACAATTTAAAGATAACTATTCAAGGGAAGGAATAAATTTACAGCCCCAATCACATATCCATATTCACATATTACAGTAAATATATAATAACTTACCATAACAAGACAATGAGCAAATCGGCAAGAGAATAACCAGTTCAACATAGAGGAAAATTGAATAAGTAACCAATTCAGCAATCAGGGGAATCAATCAAAGCAGAAAATTCAAAAAATATTATCAATATTACTAAGTCAATATACCGGCAAGTATTAAGACATCAACTAAAAATGAGGATTATTAGCTTCATTAATGAACAGGTTAACCAAAGAAACAACATCACAGTATTTCATAATCCATGATTTTTACAATAACACACAAACAACAAATAATCATATATTTCATAATAAAAACTAAGAAATTGCATAATAAATCGAATTAAAAAACTAATCCGGACAGATCTGTTAAGATTCGTCTTCAACAAGCCAAAAAATCTTAAATCCTTGGTTGGAATGTATGTTGTCCATGGTGTTACTTCCACTGGAAAAAGAGAAGAGGAGGGCGGAGGAACTCGGCGCTTGCTACTGCCTGCCGGAGTTCGCCTGTGGCAAGTTGCTGGTCGGAGTGCTGTTTTGGCGCTCGCTGGCCAGAGAGGCGGCTACTGCTGCTGTCTTGTCGAGTTGCTGGTCGAAATGCTGTTTCGCTGTCAAAATTCGCCAGAACTAGTAGTTGAGGTATCCTCCGGTCACTGTTGTGTTGTCCTTGTCGGCACTGCTGGCAGCTACTGGTGTTGTTGTCGCTGGAGCTGCTAACTTCGCTGGAAAAAGGAGAAGAGAGGAAGAGCAGCAACCTCGCTGTTGCTTCTACTGTTGGTGGAGAGAGGAGAGAAAGTAGGAGAGACGAGGGGAGAGAGAGGGTCGCCAGTCAGAGAAAGAGAAGAGAGAGGTGGCGGTGGCTAGAGAGAGGGGGAAGACAAAGACGAAGAGTGAATGCTAGGGTTAGGATTCTTTGAGGTGTAAAAATAGGAAAATTAGGAGGTTATATCTTGACCGTCGGATTAGAGTAGATGGACACTTAGGATTAAAAATTGGGATGAAAGGTTGAGATTACAATAAAAGAAATCGACGGTTAGGATTAAAGATAGGGTTAAAAATCAGATTTTGAATTGATTGCATTTGGAGTGGCTAAAATTGTAATACCATTGAAACGGATAGGCCAGAATTGAAAGAAATTATAATAGATTAGGTTAAAATTTAAATGATTTTGAGGAAACTTTAAGAAATGCTATTCAATTATAATACTACAAATATTATAATATTTTTTATATAATTAACATCACTTAAATTTTAAAACATTTGAATAAAATAATTACTTTGAGTTTTACTAATAATTTTAAAAATATCTTAATAATATTTATGATAATTTTATAAAGCACACATACTAAAATGTACAATTTTTAAACAAAATCAACTAAAATTTTAGAACTCAAAATATATTTTAAAAAGCGTATTTAATCGGATAGCATTTCCAAAATTGTTAAAGGTCGGTCAAAATTGGGTGTCAACAGCTATATTATGATAACTTTATAAAGCACACATACTAAAATGTACAATTTTTAGACAAAATCAACTAAAATTTTAGAACTCAAAATATATTTTAAAAAGCGTATTTAATTGGATAGCATTTCCGAAATTGTTAAAGGTCGGTCAAAATTGGGTGTCAACAATTCCTTTGGCTTAGCATGATACAATCCTACAAATAATCAACCTCCAACCCCAAAAAATATTTTAACCAGCCAAGGTCCTTCATTTTGAAAGTTGCATTAAGAAGATTCTTGAGTTGTACAATTCTATTCTCATCATTGTCGGTAATAATCATATCATCAACATACAATAGTAAAATTGTCATACTAGTATTGGAGTGCCGGATGAATAATGAATAATCAGAAACAGATTGAGAAAATACAGCATTTATGATGGTAGATCAAAACTTTTCAAACCATGCACGTGGTGCTTGCTTGAGGCCATAAAGAGATTTCCGAAGACGACAAACCATATCAGGTTGAGCTTGGTTGTACCTTGGAGAAGGCTTCATGTATATAACCTCATGTAGTTCACCGTGTAAAAACGCATTTGTCAAATCCATTTGATGAAGTTTCCACCATTTGATGGATGCTATAGTGAGAAAGACACGAATTTTCGTCATCTTTGCAACATGAGCAAAAGTCTTCTCATAGTCCAAGCCATATTCTTGTTTATATCCTTGAGCTACTATTCGAGCTTTGTACCTCTCCGATGTTCCATCAGACTTAATTTTCACAGAATAAATCCATTTGATCCCAATAAAAGAAGCTTCAACCGGTTTAGATATCAAATTCCATGTATGATTTTCTTCTAAAGCCAAAAGTTCCTCTTACATTGCCTTTTTCCAGCAGTCATGACTTAATGCCTATTGGTAAGTAGTTGGGACAAAAATAGAATTCAAAGTAGCAAGTGCGGCATATGATCGACTGTATCTACCTGGAGAGTATCCATATCAATCTGGGGCAGATGTTTTATGTTCAGAGTGACGAAGAGAAGGAATTAAGGGATTTATTTGTTCGCTTGGTATAGGTTCACCATCAGAATAATCATTGTTGTTAGATGAGTCATTGAAATAGGTATTCAATGAATTATGTGACAAAGTACTATTAAATGAATTATCTGTAGGGAATGCATCTGATTGACCAAGATCATCAGTAATGCCATTAGGGTCTTCATTGGGAGAGTAGGATTTTGTACCTGCTGATTCTCATACTTGTACAGAAAGGAGACAGAGTCTAATATTGTTGAAGAGCTAATACGGTAAGCAAACAGATGCTCAAGGAAAATTACATGTTTAGAAACCCACAACCGTCGTCTAGAAGAATCATAACAAAGATAGTCCTTTTGAACATCATTATAACCCAGAAAAACACACCTCACAGCTTTAGCAGATAATTTATGACATTCATGTCTAGGTAATTGGACAAAACACACACAACCAAAAACTTTTAGATGAGAATAATTAGGGAGTTTACCAAAAACAATGGAATATGGACTATCATCTTTGTTAATGGTAATGGTGTGTCTGTTTATTAAATAGATAGAAGTTTGGATGGCTTCAACCCAAAATATTTAAGGAACATCTGATGTATCAAGAAGAGCTAACGTGATTTCCAGAACATGCCTATTTTTTCTTTCTACAACACCATTTTGCTCAGGTGTGTATGGACAAGAGTGTTGCGAAGTAATGCCTCTCTCTATGAAAAAATCTATGAGTTCTAACTACATGTATTCCCCACCGGAATCAGATCAAAAAATTTTGATTCGTTTATTGAACTGAGTCTCATTATAGGTGACAAATTGTTGTATCATTTTAGGAACTTCACTTTTGTTTCTAAAAAATAACACCCATGTATATAGAGAAATATGATCAATAAATAAGATAAAATATTGATACCCCAATCTAGATGAAATTGGTGCAGGACCCCATACATCACTGTTAATCAAATCAAAAGTAGAGTTGTAGGAAGTAGTACTACAAGGAAAAGGAACTTTATGACTTTTGGATTTAGCACAATTTTCACAAGGAAATTTTGATGAAAAAACCCATGATTTTTTATTCAAATGAAGACAATATTGTAAATGGAAGAATGTTTTTGAGAATGTGGATGTCTAAGATGATGATGCCACAAGTACCACAATTTATTTGAGTTAGTGATGTCTCCTTTAGTTGCAGATAGATAACATGCATGGTGAGGTGTTTCATACATAGACAACAGGAACATTCTCCCAACCTTACGACCCTTGGAGATCACCTTCCCTGTCTCTAGATTCTAAACAACACAACCAAGATGTGAGAAAACAACAAGGCAATTTTGTTCCACCAATTGTCCAACCGAAATAAGATTAACAGTAAGTTTAGGAACAAAGAGGATATTAGTGAAGAAAGATGATTTTCCAATCTTAGAGGCAGGTAAAGTATCACCATTAGCTGTGAAAATAAGATGATTTTCTAATGGAGTTGATAAAGAGTGTAAATTATGGATATCTCCTGTCATATGGTTAGAAGCAGCCGAATCTATATGCCAAACTTTTAAATTCTTATTTAAATTCTTACCAGGATAGGAAACAGTGAAAGCACTGGAAATAGCCCTGGGGAGAGCATCTGCAACTTAATCTTGTATCATCTTTTGAAGTGCTTTCAGATCCAAAGAAGATGGTGCGATCTCTGCTTGACTCACATAAGCTTCAGACGCTTGATAAGCTTTTTTCTTGGTTTAACGCATGTTTGGGCGTCTATTGCACTCCAGAAATATATGGCCAGGCTTCTAATAATAATTGCATATGTTTCTTTTCTTGCAATGTGACGCAATATGGCCATACTCTTTGAACTCAAATCATTGTGGTTCAGACTTTTGAAATGATCTCTGAGTATATGATTTATGAGTACCTTTTGATGTATA
Organism: Solanum lignicaule; assembly: GCA_029582545.1. NCBI lineage: Eukaryota > Viridiplantae > Streptophyta > Magnoliopsida > Solanales > Solanaceae > Solanum > Solanum lignicaule. The sequence goes on along the minus strand of JAJOOF010001330.1, from coordinate 4,416 downwards.
CATAGCCGCATCAATTGTGTAGGACGAATCCATAGATGCTAGAGTATTGATGTGTGTCCCCTCACGAATGAGGTCTCCAAAAACTGCATCGATATCTGGAAGAGTTTCTCTGTTAAGAATGTTAGCTCTATTAGGCTTAAAGTCAGGTCTTCATTTCATGAGAAATTGGACAACTCGAGTCTTCTATCTCTCTAACATAACTTCCTTGAAGCCTTAGGAAGAAAGATTTCCTCCAAAGCTTTGGTCTTGTTCTGACCAGATTGCCATAAGTTCCGAATAATAACTCTGAATGTCTTTATCTCCCTATTTGTATTCTGAAAGAGTATGTTCCAACTCAAAATCCCGAGCATGATTACATTGAGAATATACCTTTTTGAGATGCTTCCACATCTCTGCTGCAAAGTTTAACGGACGTAGACTGAGTGCAACATTTGCATGTACAGAATTGAGGATCCACGAAATTACACGAGCATTGTTAGCGTGCCAAACTTGTTTTTCCTTGTCTTCATTTGGCTCAGTTGTTGATCCATCCAAGATTACAAGCAATCTTTTCTCTTGAACAAAGATCCGAAAATGAAAATCCCACATCGGATAATTTTTTCCATCAAATTTAGTAGACAAAATGTTGTGAGAATGTGACTCCATTAGAAAGACGAGATATCCGATGATAGAAATCAAACAACAATGTGGAGCAAATTAAAGTAGTTTCTGGAAAAAAAATTTAGGCTCTTGATACCTTGATAATAATTGATAAATCGGAGACCAAAAAGAGTTGAAAACTATTATGTATTTCTGTGTCTTACAATTGATGAACTATCCACTAGTTATATACAAAGGTACTAGCATGATTCTAGCACAATATCCTATCATATCTTGCACAATATCAATGGTCTGATTGTGCTTAGTTGAAGTAGAATATTGTCCCGGATTTTTTAGAATCATATCAAATATTTGGAATCATATCAAATATGATTTGGAATCACATCTAATATGGTCAACAGTAATCAAGTCAGAAACTATCTAAAACCTTCATTCTCTTAAAATCATCTAACTTAGAAAGAAAAGAAGAGAAAGAGGCAACAGTTTCTCCCAAGAACAAGCTGAGGTATTCTTCAAGTTCAGCCTCGGAATTCAAAGGATTTCTCCGTAGTTTTCGTCACCATATGTGTGGGATTTCACTAGTGGATTTCTTTCAACCATTAGGTCTCTAGAATTCAGTCAGTTCTTTAATTTCTCCATAAATTGCTCAGACCTAGGGTTTCTAGATCTTGGGGATCCATTGAAATTTAGCTGCTATAGTTTCCATTGTATTAATTACGTGTTTTCTAGGAAAATTTGCATAGTCACATGTATAGATTCAAAACCCTAGCTTGTATTAATTAGCAGTATTTCATAAATTATACTTGCTAGGAAGATCAGTCAGAAAATCATGCTTCAGAATGTGAATGTCATATCTTTCGGTATATGTATGTTGCATTCTCAGATAGCATATCAGTATTTTTAGCTACTCAGTATTTCAATTGCATTTTAGCTATACATATTCAGTTGGGAGTAGACTTTGCACCGATTTGGACTAGGGTTCAGCGTACCCTCAAAGTCCCCGAACTGCTTGCCAACGTAGGCTTAGAAGTCCCATTTGTTGGGCATCAATTTTTAGTGATCACGCCACAATCATGCCTTTATAGCCCTGGCAAGGTATATTGGGTCCTCTCAATGGGGTGTATACATCGGACTCCACGTTTACTTCATGTGGTATATGTCGGTTAATAGTATCTCTCATAGTCAGACTATTGCATTGACCATGTTTTCAACATTTACTTTAGTATACAATTCAACATGTTATATTCATGATTAGTACTTGGTCATTGAATCTACCTTAGTTTTCAGTTATACTTCAGTACAACCTATTTCCATATTCAGTTTATATTGTTCAGCTTAGTATAGATATATCATGCATGCTCAATACATTCAAAGTACTGACACATACTTTTGTGCTACATCATTGTATGATGTAGGTTCAAGAGCTCAACATCCAAATCACACTTACTTTGACTTCCAGTCCATACTCATCAACTTCAGTGGTGAGTCCTCATAGTTTGAGGACGTTTCTTTATGCTTTTTGTTTAATTAGCTCATTATCAGTTTTCAGAATTCTTAGAGTTAGCTGGGGGCTTGTCCCAGCAACTCATAAGTATTAGAGGCTTTTAGACATAGAGTCAATATTCGGTTGTTTTAGGTTGTTCCCCATTTATATACAGTTATATTCTTACTTGAAATTCTTTTAGTTGTGACTCACTTTACAGTTATGCTTCCACTTACTTAGTTATATTTCAGTATGCTTGTGATATGCCAGATTCAGGGCATGACAAATACAAACATTATTATCTAAGTAAATCCATAACTTAATAAAGTGAGCACAATCTTGTTGAGTAGTTATCTAGAACTCAAACTCATTAAATTAAACCCACATTTAAAATTGTATTCAATTATCCTACAAAACCTTCAAATTAAAAATAACTAATTGGGAAATTTTTTTAAAAAATTAATTTAAAATTAATGAAGAATAGTTATAAAGTTGAGTATACTAATATGAATTTGAATAGATGGAATTCTAAGATTCAATTTATAAGTATAATGGCTATCTAGCATATATACAACCTCCCTAAGCAATTACGTTACACTTCTTCTACTGTTGGATTTCAAGCTGTTTTCTTCAAAATTTATTGATTGTCCAGAAATAAATTTATGTGAAAAAAAACTTTTAATCTCACTATAAATGTTATTTGTTCGCCTAAGCAACCTAGTACAATAAAAAAAGGAAATTAGCTATATATATATATATATATATAAATATAAATATAAAATCATTTCATGACAATCATTAATTCCAATAAAATAATTTACAACAGATAAAAACTTTACTGATAAATAACACAAACTTTTGATAGATTATAATCAAATCAAATCATCTTAAAGTCTGTTTTTGATTGGTAAGCAAAGTGAGCACACATACATTTATGTATGTGTTACCTCCATGAATAATGTATAACCAACGAACGAAACTGACTAAAGATTGAACCAAAAAAAAACTAGATGAAGAATTAAAAAATAGGTGCAAAAGAATTTAGAGAATAATATAAGAAGTTTGATGTAAACATTAATTTATATAGAAAATAATATATTGAAATCCAACTTTATCTAGTATAGAGTTAGTTCTCAATTCTAATTTTAGAAGATCAAACGTAACTTCCCATTAAAATTCAAAATTCAAAAAATTAATAATATTTAGTAAATTTATCTTTATATGTAAATTAATTTTAATATACTTTATCTTTCAATTTTTAAGTTTTATATTATTATAGTTGCAATGTAGAACTATAAAAAAACATTTAAACCGATTATTTTTTTTAGTAAACTTTATCTACGTATAAAAATAAAATTGGTTGATGTCCAAATTTATTTTTTATCTTTGAATTGAAATAACTACTATATCAAGAACACAGACTTTGCTAGAAAGATTACAATACAAAATTTTTAAATCCATATTGAATTACTTAGTGTCAAATGCCAAAAAAAAAAAAAAAAAGCGAGGAAGGGAGATGTTATGTGGTGAGGAATTTAAGTGGGTTTTGATTAGTTAATTTTTTTGTTTATTTTTTTATTTTTATCCTTTTATTTAACGCTATTTTTATAAAAATAAAAAATAAAAAAGGTGCTTATCCTATAATTTTTTTTTGCAAGTACAATTTTTAAAATAATTGTTTTAAAATACTGTTTTTTTGTGACGGTGACACGTAGTGCTATAACTTTTTATATGGTATATATAGAAGATATATTATATTATATTATTATAATAATATTATTATTATTCTTATCTAAGCACTCAGTATGCCTTTTTTTTTTAAAAAAATATTAAACTAATAACTACCTACTAAAACCACTCCTTAAAAATTTCCATCAATTAACGTGATGCATGGTTCTTTTTTTAATTTTAAAACTAATAAATACCTTCACTTCAGAATTTAAAATTTCAGATTATATATTAATTTTAAAAGGTCAAATTCATCTGTGCCCCCTAAAGTGTCACTAGCTAATTTTTATTTAGGCTTTGTTTATTTTCAACACCTCAAGTAGGGCTCTACTATGTTATTTTGACACCTTTTTGACAATCATTTGAAAATGCATAGTGTGTCTAACACACTCGCGAATGATGTGGTATAATGACTAATTAAGAAAAGACATGTGACATTTAAGTACAAACTAATACTTTGAAAAAATTCATTATAAAGGAAAAAATTAATTTTCAGCCAAAAATAAGATTAAATAAAATTACATATTTTCTAAAGCCGCTGCACAATAATCCCACCCTTCCTTCCTCTTTCTTCCCAAAACTTTTCCGCGCCTCCCCTTAACCCC
>JAJOOF010001329.1:0-40671 GCA_029582545.1 Solanum lignicaule | reverse complement strand
AAGTTTTCGGTAACTTCCGAAGCACATTTTTAAGAACTTTTTGGGTCAAATTCAAATATAATCATTTCATTAAGTTCTCAACTCCAAATTCACATGTGAGGCTCTAGTTTCACTCTATCATTTTCCGGGTCGTTACATTGGTCTTGCTAGAGCTTCCAATACTCGGTGGGGTTCACATTATAAACCTTTTAAGAACCTCATTAGTATGTTTTTGTCTATTACTGATGTTCTTGATACTATTGTTGTTGATTCTGAATCTGTTGAAGAAAAAGCTAAGGCAACAGGATATCTTAAAATTTGTCAAACATTTGAGATTGCTTTCATATTGCATTTAATGAGAGATATTTTAGCGATCACAAATGAGCTTAATGAGTCTTTACAAAATAAAGAACAAGATATTGCAAATGTCATTCTACTTGTTAAAGTGGTGAAGAAACGATTGCAAGATTTAAGGAATGAAGGATGGAATTCACTTGTCGAGAATGTATCTGCATTTTGTGTCAAGTATGATATTTTGATACCTAATTTTGATGAGTTCTATGTTAATTTTGAAAGATCTCGACGTAAAGTTGTTGAGTATACTATCTCACATCACTATCGTGTGAAAATATTTTTTAAAATTATTGATTGACAGCTTCAAGAACTCAATTATCATTTTAATGAGGTTATAACAAATTTGCTTATTGGAGTTGCTTGCTTGAATCCAGTTGACTCATAATCTAGTTTTGACATCAAAAGTATATTGAGAATGGCTGAATTATATCCTGATGATTTTGGTGAAAATGTAATGGTTACTCTTAGGATTTAGCCAGAGACTTATATAGTTGATGTTCGTGATGTTGATAAAAGGTTCTCCAACTTAAAAGGGCGTGGCGATCTTTCTGAAATGCTAGTTAAGGTAAAGAAGCATTTAAATTATCCTCTTGTATTTCGCCTTATAAAATTTGCATTGCTCCTGCCGATTGCTACTGCTACAGTTGAAAGAGTTTTCTCGGCAATGAAGTTGATCAAGAGTGAATTGCGAAATCGAATGGATGATGATTTCATGAGTAGTTGTATAGTGCCTTATGTAGAGAAAAGAATATTTTATATTCTTTCTGATGAGAGTATTATGAATAGGTTTCAAGAAATGAAAACTCGTAGAATAGAATTGTAATGATATATTTTAATTAATCAAAATTTGTTTTGTTTGCTATTTTGCTTATTTATTTTTATATCTTGAACCCACTTCGTGAAAATCATGGGTCCACCACTGATTAGACCCCATTATGAATATACACTCGTTCCTCAGGGAATACCTCAATAGTCTCACGAATTAATATTCTTCTCATTCATTATGTTCCCTTGATTACCACAAGTCCTAAAAGTAACTTATAACCTAATAATTTCCTAGCTCTTCACCTTATAATTATCACCAAACCACCTCAGTAAGAAAACTCAAGGTTAACAATCAAGAACTAAATAACCATCTCTAGTTATTATCTTTTCTCCCGTCTTAACAGTAATAACCAACAATTTTAACCATCCAAACTCCGTACCCGAAGTCCTATATATGCAATCTCTATAAATCTACAATATATAACGTAGTAAAATCGATCTAACTACTAAATGTCTAGAAAATCTAGCCTACATGGGAGCCAAACATCAATTAATGAACCTTGCCCATGAGCTTTCGACTCTATGAGAGAAAATCGTAATGAACGAGCATCGAAATTCCTTGAATTTTTGCCTCCCTTGCATTGCAAACTCGCTCCTCCATTGGCTTCCTTACCCCGGGTGCCCATGGAGGGTTTTTGGAGCATTCATCATCTATTTTCTTCTTTCAAAAGTGGGAGAAAATAAAAGAAGTCGCATTAACTTGGGTCTGATTTTCTGTTAGCCCAATTTCTTAAGTTAGACAAATTCATCGTGTGCTCAAGTTTTTAAATTTTGCACCAAAATTTTGAAATTTCGCATGAGATGCCCTTGAGTTAGGGGTGGGCATAAAAATCGAACCGAACCAAATTAATTCGGTTCTTCGGTTTTCCAGTTCGGTGTCGGTGTTATTTTTTCAAAAGTTTGATTCTTCAGTTTGGTGTTCGATGTAAGGGTCTCAGAACTTTGGTCACCGAAGAACCGAACTTTTATTAATTTTTTCTATATATATATATATATGTATTCTCTTAACTAAAAATAAAAAGTCAACTAACAATTAAATCATTAATGAACAAATCAAAGTAGCAACAAATGTACAGTTCAATAGTTAACTTCAAATATTAATTCCCAAGAGGAACCAAAACACATTTTTATCAATGTACGTTATGTAAAGGAACCCATCTTCGTCCTTGTTTTTCTTGAGAAGTAGTTGGAGGCACAATGTTCTTGACAAGGATAAATATAGCCTTTTAGTTAGCACAATAAGTATTCCATGGCGAAACACATCATTCGTTAACATACTTTTAAATTTAAGTATCTTATACTTTAATTTTGTCCTCATTTTATTTTTCATTCGCACCGGAAAAACGATTAAAAACACCGAACTAAACCGAACCGAAGTAGAAAAAACCGAATTACTTTGGTTTAATATACGGTGCACACTTTTTTGAAATCGAAGAACCGAATCAAAGTTTGATAAAACCGAACTGAAGAACCGAATGCCCACCTCTACCTTGAGTAACGACGGACCAGATCATTACAGAAGAAAATTTGTTCGATTTCTTTGGAGTCTATGGTAGATTTGTGGTTACCTATGCTTAGAAAAAATAATATCATAGCGATTATTTCTAAGATATAAGAAAAAACTCAAAATTTACAACGATAGACAATTGAACATGTTAAACAAATAGCGGATAGGGCTAAAATGTTATGCCACTACGCGTATGCACTACATTATTATTACGTCGGAGGAAGTACAAAAATATTTATGATATCTATGATCAATGTTGATGGACAAAAGTAAATGTATGATCAATGTTCCATAAAGATACATTTTTTTGAATCCAAGCGTGTGTTTTTTTCTAAAAAAAAGTTTAAGTTAAGCCTAAAACTGCATCAAATTATCATTTCCTTCAAGATGATCAAATCATCTTTGTTCCGACCAATTAAGCCACTCAACTACGTGTAGTAATAAAATAAGCATTCACATCATCCTAAATTATCCATGAAAAGTAATCGTTTGCCTTTTTGATGCTCTGCGCTTTATCTTTAATATAATACATTTTTATCTTCATGATAAAAGAAATGATCTTAGCTTCATATTGCATCATGATTCTATCAGGGTTATTAAAATTATTATCTTATTTGTTTAGTTATTTGGGTACATGATTTGCTTAATCATATACTCCATTTGTTTCTAATTATTTGTCCAATTTTCTTTTTTACTTGTCCATTTCGACAAATCAAGAAAGGACAATTTTTTTTACCTATTATACCCTCAATTAATTACTTAAAAAAATGTAGAGTTTCTTGAAATCTTAAATTTTTAATTCATCCACTTCATAATTAATAAGGGATAAAATGGTGAACTCACAATGTCAATCATTGTTTTCTTAATAAGTGTGTCAATTCAAAAACGAACAATTAATTAGGGATAGAGGGAGTACATCCTAGTATGATCTAGAACTTAACCATTTCTTTGTTTGAATGTTCGAAATTCAGTGACCTGATTAATCAAAATTCACGCCTTGAAAAGTATATTATAAATTGGGAACTTCCTACCAAGAGATTTTTTATCATTTCATCACACCTTCTGATGAGGCCTATGTGAAAGGTTCACATGCGTTTATTTCATCCGACTATACTTAAATATATGTGTATATCCAAACTTAAAAAGTTTGATAATGCAATTATTAAGTGCACCTCTAAAAGTGAAACGAAAATTTAAATCTACATTTGTCGTTATTTTTCCCTCTCTTTGATAGAATTGATCGTGGAGGTTCAAATGATCTTGTGTCAACTTTGTTGTTTTTCCTTCTTTTTGTAGAATTAAGCCCAACCCCTGAGCTCAAGAAAAAATTTAACAAAATATCTAAAAATTGATCGAATTTCACTATCGTAAATCCAAAAATTGACAACCTTAATTTACAAGCCCATTACGCATGGACTTGTCCAAAAATTGGGCTAGACTGAATATCTGGTCCAACAACACTTCTGGGCTTGATAAGCTCAATTTTTCTGTCCTTTTGAATTTAATCTAGGGAAAATTACATAAAAATCTAAAATAATTACAAGTTCATACTCAAAGTCAAAGTAATTCCTGAAATACCAAATTTCTCATAAATAATTACAGCTCATATCTCTCATTCATTAAGACTGATAATTTTCACTTAACTGATACTAAATCAGTATTATATACTATATTGATATCATTAAAACTGATAATTTTTGCTTAACTGATACTAAATCAGTATCACATATTGTATTGATGTAATTAAGACTGATAATTTTGCTTAACTTGATACTAGATCAGTATATATATATATATATATATTGTATTGATATCATTAAAGTTTCTTGTTCATAAATTATTCATTAGTCAATGATATTATAAGAGTACGTGTATATTGTTGTGGTATCATTAATGTTTCTTGTTCAAAAAAATTACGCATTAATCAATAATACTATAAGAGTGTGTGTGTATATATATATATATATATTCAGTTAAGCGAAATTAGTTGGGGGTATATTGTGTAATTATTTATTGGGGTATGAATGTAAATGGGTATATGTTTGTAATTACTTTGCTTTTATAGGGTATTTGCTTAGCTTCCCCTTTAATCTAGGCTTCTTACATAAGTATGCAAGTACTATTAAAAAAAGAGTATAAATTACATAAATCACATAGTGTTAAGAGCTAATTACATTATTTCCCTACTATTTTCTAAATTACAAAAATTCCTTAAAATTTATGAATTTCGGATACATAACTGGACTTCTAAATACATAGGGGAGGGATGTATCCGAGAGGGGATAAGACATCTGGATACACAAAGGAGGGATGTATCCGAGAGGGGATAAGACATCCGGATACACAAAGGAGGGATGTATCAGACAGGGACTGATGTATCCAAGATGGGGATATGGATATATTAGTGAGAGGGGAGTGATGTATCGGAGAGGGAATTTTTGAATTTTTTTTAAATGGTAAGGAATTTTAGAGATTATGGTCAAATAAGATGTGTATTTAGATAATTTTTCCTAAAAAGAAAGGGAATAGAAAAATGATACATGTACATGTAATGTATCAATATTGTATAGATCATGTATATATGATGTGTGTGTGTATATATATATATATATATAACCTATTGCTATAAAATTTAATGTTAGTGGATACATGCACAATACTGACTATTGTAACTAGTATAAATTACTATAAGAATAAAAAAGTTAAGGCGCTGCGAAAATAAATTGGAAAGAATGTTAAAAACAAATACTGCAATATTTTTATTAAAATATACAATTTAAATAACAATCAAAACAAATATTATATTTAGACTAACAATACAATAACACCATCCAAACAAGGTGTAATACTGACGTGCATAACACGTACATTTAACTAGTTAAATTAAAATAAAAAAGGAGAGCATCTAATATTCAAAATTGAAAAGAGAATTTAATTTTTAAAACTAAATTACGAGACATAAATAATTTTCAAACAAAAGGGATGTTTAAAAACGTTTGGTTATTTATCCAAAAATTTTAAAATTATTTTAAAACTATCCCAACTTAAAATCACCCAAAATATATCACTATAATAAGGCTCGTAATTTATTTTTATTTTTTTTAGTTTTCCATTCAGTGTCCGGTACCCACATTGGAGCCTGACTAAATCCGGATGAGAAGTTCCACATTGAGTTTGATTTTCCATTTGGTGCCCGATACGCACATTGAAGCCTGATTAAATCCGGATTTGCCTCACATTGAAGGTAAAATGATAAAGCACTCCCTAACAAATGCGACTCCGTATCCAAGGGAACTCGAACTCGAGATCTTTGTTTAAGGATGAATGAGTACTTACCACTTCACCACAACTCGACTCGTAATCTAATGACAATATAGGCATAATACATAAGCCCTTTAACTTGGCCTCATTTCACTTTTATGCCTTCTAACCCTGGGTGTGCACAAGTACACACTTAAACTTATATAAAGTTGAACAAGTAGACACATGAGTCATACGTTGCGTAATACATGTAGGACACCACGTAGGACTCATATTGCCACGTAGGATGCATGTGTCTATTTGTTCAACTATATACAAATTTAAGTGTCTACTTGTGCACACCAAAGTTGGAGGACATCAATATGAGCTCAAGCCAAGTTAAATGACATATTTATGTATTGTGTTTAATATATAACATGTTTTTTAACTTAGCCTTACTTACGTCTATGCCTTCCAATTTAGAGTGTACACAAATAATTACTTAAACCGTATAAAATTGAATAAATAAATCCATGCATCCTACTTGACTTGAGTTCTATGTGACGATTCACATCTACGCAACATGTATTATGTCACATAAAACGTTAAGTTAAAATGCATTGGAGCTTAAAATAGAAAGAGCCAATATTGCAAAAGAAATACAACAAGGTGCAGTCTCTGGTCTCCTTCTGTAGGCTTGCATAACAGTTTGCCAGCCCCAACTTATTCTTCAACCTAGAACCACCATTTCTGCTTCTCCCGTCTCCACCAAGTACTTCTATTTTCTCTTTCTCCACCGCCGGTAACTTCCTCGGCCGGCCACCTGAACAACAATCGGCGTCTTAAACCCTCAACCCAACTGTCAAAACCCTAAAAAGGTATGGACTTCCAACATCAGCATCCGTACAATCGACCACCACCACCACCACCACCGTTACCACCGCCGTCCATGGCGGATCCCCACTATCAGCTCCCGCATTCTCAACGACCACCGGTCCCGTCACCTGGTTCATGGTACTCGAGCCAATTCCAATACCACCCACCCCCTCAGCAATCTCCCCCTCCTCCTCCTCCTCCTCAGCTGCAGCAGTGGGGTCCACCCCCTCCCCCTCCTCCTCCATTTCCTGGACCTCCTCAGGGAGCTTATCCACACCATCATATACAACAACAGGCCCAGTATCCACCTCCTCTTCCCCCGCGGCCTCATATTCCCCAATCTTCTCCTCATGGAAATCAGGTGATATACTGTGTTTCATTTTAATCCCTTTTTTCTTGAAAGAATTTGCACCTTTTTATTTTGCTTACCCTGCTTCCTAAAGGTCCTTAGTGTATGACTTCAAGTTGGGATTGTGTAAACATTTACTGTCAGGGCATAAAATTTGAAATATCATTATTGTACTATTGTCTTGAAAACCTGTGTGCTAGTGGTGATAGTTTGGAAAACTAGTGAAAACTTGAATATTTTTGGGTAACTAGTATGAGAGAGAGAAGAGAAAAACAACCAGTAATGTTAGATGGGGGTAAGTGTGGTGGCACGGTTGCCATCTAAAACAGCTGATTCAATGGACAAGTGTATCAAGAATTGAGTTCATAGAAGACTAGACGAATGCCCTTTCCCTCTCCACTCTATCATTTGGTGCATAAACTCCAGTTAAATGCCAAATGCCAGTAATTGACTTTTTTTAATGAATGGACGTGTCAAAAACTTTTAAATCAAAATACATAATATTTAGATCTAATGAATTCATATTTAATTTAATATGAAGTGAATGGATGAAGCAAAAAAACAAAAGGTGTGAAAGAGAGGAGAGTTTAGCCTAAAAAGAAACCACTTTTAGACTTTAACCTTTCACCGGCCTCTGCCAACGATAACAAGGAGACACAAAGAACGAAGTTCTAAAAAAAATAGTTCCGTGTGGAGCATTTTCGCTTTCGATTTTGGCTAAGTTGAAGATTTTTTTAAAGTTTTATTTAAAAACCTTAATGTTAAGTAAAAGAAAGTCAAAAAAGACTCATCAGGTGGGAGTTCAATTGACTATTGATACTTTTATTCTTTTTAGAGAAACGTTTATGAGAAAATCAAATCTCTTGTCCACTTACTAAGGAATAAAAGAAAATGACCTTTTAAGATCTCTTACGTGTAAAAATGAAGATCTTTTATGAAAAGGTTATAGATAAAAAATTAAGGATTATTAAAGAATAACATTAAAAAACAATAGATTAATTACCCTTCGGGGTGACCCAGTAGTTTTGGCTTGGGACTTCCATGTTGGAGGTCTCAAGTTCGAAACTCCTTGTCGGCGAAAGCAAGGGGTTTGCCTTCTGGGTCGAGCTCGTCGCACCGGGCTTGTCTAGAGCGGCTTACCTCTCCTATGTGGTTTGCGAGCTATTGCATAGGAGCGGGGGTTTTACCTTGTGCGCACCCAAAGGGTAGCGGCTGGGGGTTTTCCTTGTCATAAAAAAAATAAATTTATTATCCTTACATGCACAAAGTAGCTTAATAGTAGGGATCAATTTGGATCCTTATCAATTTATTATTGAGATAAGAGTAAAAAACACACCTAAACCATACATTTTTTTGAGTTTCATACCTAAACTATTGAGTGTGTGAAAAACACACCTAAACTATCATTCATTAGTTTGAAAAACATCCCTCAAGTAATATGTGATGGTGTGTGTATTACACTCTCTCTATTTTTTAAAAAGAAAATGCCACATAGATTGCCTGGTGGAAACAAATTCCACTGGGGCAAAAAGTTTAAAATTTCAAATGAGTATTGCAGTATATCTGAGATGTTATAAATATGTGATGTAGCGCATCTGCCTTCATTTGTAGGTTCACACATTTTGTTTACTCTCTCAGCCAGGCTTTCATTAGAACAATAATGGAGATACACCTTGGTCTCTAACTGGAGCCAATCAATTTTCTACTTCAAGCTACTTCCAATGCTTTCTGCTTTATTGACTTCCTTCCTTAGCTGCTCATTGTTGTTTAAATTGTCATAATCTGGAAATGATTGATGAAGTAGTCTTAGAAAGCTACAATTCAATAGAAAGAAAATAGGCTATGTTTTTTTTTTTGAATGATACCACAAATAGCATAATTGAAGACAAAAGCAATCCTGTGCAGAAAGTCCAGATGAATTGTATTCTTTTGTTTCAGTTTTGGTGTAAAGAAAACTATGTAAAGGAGACTGAATCACTAGTTAATATGATAGGTTCCTTGTGAAGCTGTAATCCTAAGCATGGTTGGGTTTTTGTAATTGTAGATGGCATTGTTATGGTGCAGATCTAATATATATATATATAGTTTAAAAAAAAAATAGTCTTCAGTTATTAAAAAAAATAGAATCTGATATAATGGACAATCTTCACAACCTCAAATTATTAAAGCTACCAAACGGCACTATGGATTCCTTGTATGGCATCATAGATATACAGATATCATCCCCCTTTGAGCTTACATAAGCAACTGGTTGTCATATATTATTTAAGGTGTGTTTCTCAAACTTATGAGTGATAGTTTAGGTGTGTTTCTCACCCTCCTAATAGTTTAGGTTAGGTTTGTTATTGACATTTTTTTTTCCATTGAAAAAATGAAGAAGCCATGTGGACGAAAATCAAGGCCACACTCACGTAGAAGTGTGTATACACACACATTTAGTCCAGTCAGCATTGAGGTGCGTTTTTCAAACTAAAGAGTGATAGTTTAGGTGTGAAAAACTCAAAAAAGAGGGATAATTTAGGTGTGTTTTTGACACTTAATCTCTTTATCATTCGGTCTTACAGAGCAATAAAGTAGGTAGACTAACTGTGTGATGCACTTTAAACAAAAGCACAAAGCAAACTAGCAGGTTTTGATAATCAATCCTGTGTGCCCAACGACACCAGGCTGTTCTTGAATACCCTTGACCACTGAGCTACCGCATCTAGTTGTTTTCAGGGTGTTCAAAATATAATATATACCCATATCAAGTAGCATTTTACCTATATACATGGTATAACTTTCCGACGAAGGGTGTTCGACTGACCACCCTTGACACAATGTGGCTCCGCCCCTGGATTGAAGGTATGAAAAGAGGATGAGGTATCTGCAGAAGGTGAGGTTGCTGGCCTCCTGTCACATGCTATACCTCTGTCTCTCAGTGGGTGGGGTTGTGCTGGTTGTGGAGGGGGGGGGGAGTAACACTCATAAATAGTGTACTGGACAATATTCCTACATATCCCATGGCTATTATCTCAATTTCTAAGAAAGATAATTAAACAGCGGGATAAGAGCAGATCAGGAGAATACTTACGTTGGAAGAATGCAATAAGGGCACAAATATCACCTGGTGAACTGATCTTAAGTCACAATGTCAAAACATGTTGGTGATCTGCGCATTAGAGACCATACTGTACACAACAAGTGCATGTTAATGAAGTGGTTGTGCAGATATAGCCAAGGGGGAATGCACTTTGGAAAGAGGTGGTAAATGAATGGTGCCAAAATCACATTGGTGTATAAAGTTATCTGGGGATCCTATGGTGTTAGTCTATGGAAGAACAATAGGAAGCTGTGGAGTGTTTCTCGCATAATATTTCATTCAGGTGGGATATGGTATTCACATCAAATTCTGGTAAGATAGTTACTAGATGGTTCTATCCTTTTTTTGACATAGGTAACTGTTTCTATTTCTGTAACACAGTACATGGGTTGTACTGAAACCATATTTACAAAAGAACTCAAAATCTACTATCCTATCCTTAGAATAAGTCTAAGACATCAATGATAGAGACAGTATCATTAGAGTATATCTGGTTACACCAAAAACATAAAGTCAAAATACAATTCATTTTGACTTGTTCTATAGTATTCTCTATATTTTCAAAGACTCTAAGGTTCCTCTCCTTCCATATTGTCCACCATATAGCTGCAGGTACAATTCTCCAGTTTCTGTTTTTAGCGTGAACTCCTGCTTCTTCCCAACTGGTTCTATCCTAATAAATGAGTTTCCCCATTTTTCCAAATAGCTCTTGACCCAGATTCCACAATCTCACAAAATAGACAAAGCAATTTCTGGGACTTGCAAATGTTACTTCTCAAAAAAAAAACCCTTCCGAGACTTGCACTTTGAGAGAAATGTTCAAGATCAGAATTTTCTGACTTGAAGAACTATTGAATGTACTTACAAAATTGGGTAGCTTGCACAATAAGTGATGATGCAGTTGAGAACATGAAGTGGGGTTACACAAAGGAGGGTTTATACACTGTGAAGGCAGGTTACTCGCACATGCTTTCAAAATGAATTATAGAAAGCAGGCTTTGGAAACTAATCTGGAAAGCTAAGTTATGTACAAAGGTTATTTGCTTTAGCTGGAGAGCTTTATAGGAATATTGTAATATGTTTCATGTGTCTCCAGCATTCCGAAACCAACAAATGCCTCTTTCTCCGCTGTCCAATTGCTGTAGATATTTTGAATATGTTTCTTTTTATTTCTGGGCTCAGGTGGGTCATGTTTGGGTATCAAGGATGCCTATGAAAGCTGGAGTTTGTGGAAAGTTGATAAAACTATGTGGAGAATCTGGAAGAGGATATCATCATGATTTTTTTGGTGTGTTTGGTAGGATATCAACTTTTAACATGTCTCCTATGGTCATATGGTTGGCACAACTTTGCTCCTGTAAATTGCCCTATTAAATTTTTCGACTTTGTCAGCTTCCTAGCCTTCTCAGTAATGGAAGTGACCTCTATTATACTGTTTATCTTTTGTACTATCTGCACCTTCTTGATTCCATTAATGAAATGTACTCATAAATTATTGTAAGGAATCTTCTTATTTTGATTGGAGAGTTGTGCGATAATAAAAAACAGAGACAGTCCCTGTTAGACATATTAGAATGAGTCCAATATTGTGCTAAATGGATATTGAGGATTGATATCCTACACGAAAAGTTGGGATTGAGGTGTAGTAGTAGTTGTTATTGCTGTGTTATACTGCTTCCTATTCTGCTGATGGATTCGTTATAACATGTTTGGTTAATGAATGTAAGATTCATGTGCTTGCAGGACTGGGGCAGTATGAACTGGGGTCAACAGCAAAATTGGGGAAACTCAGGTTTGGAAATATAGTATTGATTGGAATCTATGCTTGTTTAGCAATTCAATATGCTGGGATGCATCTGCAAGTTTCCTGAAACCCATTTATGGTTGACAAATGTTTTGAAGCTGATGCAAGCCGTGTCTTCTATTTTACTTATACTATTTCTCAGAGTCTAGGCCGGTTCCTAAAATTTATTGATGTTTAACTTTTCTTTACTGCTTCATGTTCTTTTTGTGGCATCTCAGACATGCTTAAATGTTACCAGAAAATAATTTGACTTATGTTGTTTGTTAGAATTCTGGATTATTTAGGAGTTTCATCATTTTACATTCTCCAAGTTTTATTTAGCTCTGCAATGGTCTCCACAAGTGTCTGTCGTGTCATGTGGAACTGAACAATGCTGTCTTTTCTTAAGTCAAAAAGATAAAATTCTAGCTGTTGATTGAGGAGGTTTGCTAAAGAAGGTATTAATCGCTTAACAAGGTCAAATTCTTATTTAAAAAATCACATTAGGTTTTAGAAGCTCAAATATGAAACCTAGTTAATTGTTTATGAGAAGAGGTCTATTTACTGTAGTAGAATTTAAGGGGCGGTCTTTCAAATTAGAACTCTGGGATTGCATCCCTCTTGTCAGATCCTTCCTTTACTTTTTTTTTGGCTTTTATTTCTCTTTAGCCATGGCTAAATTTCTGACTCTGTAGAAGCAGTATGTAGTTTCTATGTGATATACACTTGCATATTATATTACCTTCTAGTTTTTCCATCATGGAGGACTCCTCCTGCCATTGGTTAATAATATAGAGATCGTATGCTCTTTGCCTTTCCACCCCCCCCAACCCCCTCTGTACTTCTGTTACCTAAAGGTTAAATCTACTATTAACTAGTAGCACCTAGCAATGAAGATTGGGCTGCAAAGGCCCGAGCATGGGCTGCTGACAAGGCTGCTAATGACCATCAGCACCAGAACTCGCAATTTACGCATGATAGCAGGCCAGAACAGCAGAGTCATTACTATGAGCAATACACTCAATCTGCTGATCAACATCTCCAAGACATGCAACAACCACCAGTTCTGCCGTCAAGTAATCATCACTCCATAACTCCTGTGGCACCTCCTCAGAGGCCATCGTTTGGCCATTCGCAGGAGCCCTCATTCTTCAGCCCTGGGCAATCTCCTTATGTTCTACCTTACACTGCAAGAGATGGAAATTTCACTGGAGATTCAGTTGCTTCATTCCCCCAGCAAGGAAACTCATCCATAAGTCCATTAGTCCATCAGCAGGAGGTACCTTCTAGTTATTCTTCTATTGCAGGTAAAAAATTTAATTAATATATCAATATTGCATCTGAAGTTACCGCATCTATATAACTTTGTCCTGCTTGTGGTTTCTAGTTACTTGTTTTGGCAAGCTATGTTTACTGAAGCCCCTTGAGACCTAAGTAGAATTTCATCGTTGTTGGATCCTTTTCTTTTTTAAAGCCTCTGTGTGACGGAATTCACTTCAGATAATTGACGCTATTGTATTTTGATTTCATGGAATATTGGTTCCATCGTGCTGACATGTTCTTTCCTCTGTCCATCCTGCTAACTTTGTGTTCTGTTTTTCAGGAATACTTTTGTTTATGATAACTTTTTCCTAAGGATTACAAAAAAGAGGAACAGTTGAAAATTAGATACTATTTTGAAGTCCACTTGGATTGATGTTAATCAAGCTATTGGATAAACTTCTAGGCAATAACCTTACCAAAAATAAAAAAGAGAAATTTTTACGCAATTTGCTTTATTCTATTCAGCTAGAGTAGGCAAAATGGAATTCAATGATCTGCTTGTACTTTGTCAATTAATCCTGCTTGATTGCACATTCCTTGAATGTGTGTCTGTTGAGTTTTCTGCCCTTCTGGCTAATCGTGAAACAACAGATTTGAATGCTGACATGGCAGAAACTTTGTCTCCTTTTGTCCAATAATTTTTTCCTCGTCCATGTCTTCTCTATTGAGACTAAATTGGCAGAAGAGAGGACGATTTGGCCGCAAAGTTTTTTGGTCTAGTGAGTGGAATGCGTGATATGTGGGTTAGGTTAGCACCTCACGGTGCCACAGATAAGCATGATATTAAGTGACGAAGGGGCGGGCCCATTATCCACCTAGTTTTGAACCGTGCACCAGTGGTCCTTGTATTTCTCGGTTATCAAAAAAAAATTGGTGGAGAGGATTCAATTTATTTGAAGATTTGGTTCTTATTTATTGCATTAAGTGTTATCTCAGTAGCTTGACAATTATCTGAGTGATTTAGCAGAGATTACTGTCACAGCCTAAAAGGAAGTGAAAATTGTAGGAAACATTTCACTTCTGAAGGAGTACAAATATTATGGACACATGAAAACGGAAAATTAGAAGGGCGAAGTGTACTTCTGCTTGCAAAAACAAAACCCAGCAGCTCTTGCACTTGAAGACACATTTGCTTAGAGGGTTTTACGTATTCAATGTTTTTTTTGTCCATTTGCACTGTGTCTTTGTTATTGGTTAGCACTGTGTTGCTACCTATACAGCTATACCAATACAAGTCTTCTAATTGACTAAAATATCAAATATTGTAATTGAAAATTATTCATTTATTCTTCTTTCCCTCAAACTATTTGTTTTGTTCCGCCTTCATGACTTGGAAGGCTCTGTAAGAGATGTCAATTTTATATCTATAAAGTTATTGAACAAGCAACAACAACATACCCAGTGTAATCCCATAGGTGGGGTCTAGGGAGGGTAGAGTGTACGTAGACCTAACCCCTACCCCGTGGAGGTTCATAGGTTGTTTCCGAAAGACCCTTGAATCAAGTAATGCATATCAAAGAAGTTTTGTAAAGGAAAAGTACAGAAGTAAAGAGGAAAACTTATTGAATAAGCAAAGACCAAAAATTGAGAACCGGAGTCTCAAGCAGTAAAAGTTAGATGCTGCTGACAGAGAGGCTCTTTTTGAAGTGTTCTTCTCTATATAAGATTGTTTTACCTTCAACACATTGGTCGCTTGTGTGGCTTAAGACTGTTGACTGATCAGCTATGCAAGGGAAATAATAAGCTTAAAATAATAGTTAGTCGAAAGATTGAGGTTCCTTTGAAAAAATACATTATTATTTAGTTATAATGTACAGTTTATGCACGAGATATAAAACTTTACCTCACAGCGAGGCTTCTTTTTTATCGTCTCAAAGCTGTTTGACATCTCTTGCACGATGGAACTACCTTTTTCATAGGAATCAGTAGGCTGGTTCTTCTAGCATTTTTTTTTTTTTGAGAAAGGTATCTTGTATTATGAACAAAGGAATACTCTGGAAGTATTCCAGTAATACTTACAGCCAAAATACAGGGAAGAGAAAACTACTGCTACATCACAAATAATCTAGAATACCAGGAATATCCTTTTCTTCTTGAGGATATTCATGTTTACACCAAAAAAAGGAAAGGACCAGACAGTTCATCTTCAGTTTCTGCAGTGAGCAGCTCCTATTTTCAAAGCATCTCTGGTTCCTTTCCATCCATATAGTCTACCAAATGCATGCTGGGACAATCTTCCATCTCTCCCTGTGTCCTGACTGATTTCCTTCTCTATTCCAACAAGCTAAAACTTCTTTGATGCTCCTTGGCATAGTCCAGCTTATGCCCCTTAAGTTAAAGAAAATCTGTCTTAACTTAACAGTCTCTATACAATGTAGAAAGAGATGATTTATTGTCTCAATCTCACATTCACAAAAAGAGCACCTAGAACAAATTTGAAAGCCTCTTTTCATTAGATTGTCCTGGGTGAGCCGTGAGTGTAACCTGTTTGGCTAGAAGCCAAGTAAAACATGCTACCTTGAAAGGTATCTTGACTTTCCATATCATCTTCCAAGGCCAACTTCTACCATGTGAGTTTGATCTTTTGTAACCTTCTGTAAGCTGAACCCACCGTAAATCTTCGTTTCTTGTCAGGCTTCCGATATAAATTGTCCTCATTGGAATTTAGTTTGTTGTATTTTCCCAGAATATTGAATAGCTCAGCCTCTCTGTTGATTTCCCAATCATTCAGATGTCTTCTAAACCTTAGGTCCCACCCTTGACTGTCTCTCATTTCTCTGATTGTGGATAACTTTTGAAGACTTAAAATGAACAAATCAGGGAACTTGTTCTTCAGAATTTCATGTCCCACCCACACATCTTCCCAAAACAGCATCTTTCCCCCTTATTTGTCATGTTTCTGAACATATTACGGAGTTGAGAGTCAATCTTACGTCAGGAAATGTTTTTGTTACCAAAGTCTTGTGGTTGCAAATCCAGTTGTAGAGGTTACGGAGAATAGTTTCCGTTGATTTGCATGTATGCACTTTCTGAATGCCCATTCTATTTTCAGGTAAAGAAGAGGCTGGGAATCAACATGAGGTGTTCTATGGTTCTTCACCTTTGCCTGCCAACTCTTCACATCATCATCATGCACAACTAATGCCAGCACCCAATAAAGCTGCAGCGATGGAAGAGCGTCATTACGTGATGGGTCCTGATCTTAGTGATCAGCCTTTGGATTTTGCACCTCGTTTTAGTCATGAGCATGACCGGCATTCCCAGCCCTATTATGTTCGTGCTGATTCAGGAGGTTCTGATCCTGTTTCAACAATGCCTTCCAATTATGTGTGGCCTTCTGCTGCTCCTGGTTCTGCGTATCCTCCTCTTCCTCCAATGCCTCCAGTTGGGTCTCAGGTTTTAGTTTTAACTTCAAAGTTAACTTAAACCCAATGATGCTGTGATTGAGCTTTCCTGTTATCACTTTTATACCGCAGGTTGATCCTTCTGTTGTTGGAGCTTCTCCAGCCCCTGAACATACTGCATCACTCTTTGGAAGGGCACAGGGTTCAAGCTTCCATCCAACTGTCCCGTCAGTTGGTGCACATTTTGGTGTTGGTGCGGGGGCCGCTCTGCATCCTGCAGCTGCTTTTCCTGCAGCTGCTTTTCCTGCTGATGCATATGGGATTTCTGATCGCCCTAAGAAGGTTTGTATACTTGTTCTATGGGCTTTCAGTTTGTAAACTATAGAGTAATGATTCATCTGTATTATTTGTCTGGTCTTTTCTAGGCTGCTGTTCCAAACTGGCTTAGAGAGGAAATAATAAAGAAGAAAGCTGTCATCACAACTTCAGCTGCAGAGCTTCCAAAGGAGGATTCTCAATCTATTGAAGATGAAGGTGTCAATAAATCTTATCAGAAAGGTGACCAGGTTGATAGCAAAAGCATCGATTCTTCAAGGTCAACCGAGGATGATGATGATGATGAGGTCGTTTACTTTTCCTTGATTACTCATCTGACAGAAGATGTTGCTTTTTTGTTGAATTTGTTTCGTGTAAGAAGTCTGTTTACTTGGTTTAATACCCTTTGTTGGACTATACTGTTCCAATGAATTTATAGTGTTGAAGCTTTCCCCTTTCTAATTTTTCTTGATTTATTCCTTTTGGGTTGTCTTTAATTATTATCTTATTCACGTCATACTAAGTGTAGGCTTACCTGAATTTTTATTGGTCCATGCAGGTTGAGGTGGAAGCAGCACGAACTGCAGCAATGAATCAAGAAATAAAGCGTGTCCTAACTGAAGTTCTTTTAAAGGTTATTGATGATAAATATGTGATCGATTTCTTTACGTGGTTTTTGCAGATTTATTGACTGGATGCTGTTTTTACAGGTTACTGATGAGCTATTTAATGAGATTGCGACAAGGGTTCTTAGCGAAGAGGATCTCACTGTTGATGGTTGGTGTTTCCCTTTTTCAATTCCTTTCCTCTTTAAATTTCTTTCCTTCTCCATGTCTTTGCACTCAGGTCATTTATATTTGAGACTAAGTTGATCTTCTTCCTCCCTTAAGTTGAGCAAAAAACTGGTGCTTCAAGTCAGAAGGTGTTAACATCTGTTCAAGCTGTTACAACTCCCAAGGCCTCTGCCAAGGTTCTGATACCACTCAAACCTAAAGATACTCATTCTGTTAATGCCAGTGAAAAGTCTACTTCCACTTCTCCTGGGGATCTATTAGGCCTTGCTAACTATGCGTCAGATGATGAGGATGACAACGAAATCCAGAGTTCTGATAAACAAAAGCCCAAAGAGGATGGAAATGGAAAATCACGTGAAGAATCCGAGGAGCATGATAGGTCTCCTGCCAACCTGGAGAAAAATCCTCACAAAATGAGTCCCAATGTTGGCACCGATGACAGGTCAACTAGATATTCTGCACATGAAGATGCTGGAGGCTCCTTTAAGACTGAATCTAGAGTTCCAGAGGATAAGATGCCAGGTGGGAAGGATGCTATGAAAACTGAAAAGCCATCCCAGATTCTTGACTGCAAAAAGACTAAGATAGATAATTCCAGAAGCGAAGACAGAAGAGATAAGCCAGATAAGAGCGGTAAACGTGAAGTTAGAAAGGGTTCTGGCACAAATGATAATGGTATGTATACAAGCTCAAAGGACAGAAAAACTGAGATAGATGAAGGAAACCATGGGAATCATGAGGAAAGACTTGCTAGAAAGGAAAAAGTGGGTGATCTAGATGGTTCAAAAGATATTGTGAAGGAGAAAAGCCGTAAGTCAGGGGAAAAAGCCAAGGAATCTGACTCAAGGAAAAGGCCCTCGCCCTCTAATGTCAAGGAAGAAAGGAAGGAAAAAGAAAGAGACAGCCGAGCTGGTGTTGTCATAGATAATGGTAGAAAAAGAGAGAGAACGAAGGATGAAAAAAGAGAAAAATCTAGACGTAAAGATGAAAGGGGCTCCAGCAGACGTAAAAGACATCGTTCATCTTCTAATGATAGCAGGGGTAGAGAGAGCAAGGACAAGTCAACCCGTGCCAATGATCCCAGTGATGAATCTTCAGATGATTCTAGAAGGTTCATTTTTATTTTCTTCTATTTGTGATGCAATAATCTGACCCTTACGTAATAGCTCATCTTTTTCTTGTGGAGTGCAGGAAGGCGCAACCAAATAGACACAGATCACCATCACCACTCAGGTCAAGGAAAAGGTATCTTTTGAAGGGCCTGGGTGCTCTAAAGTCTAATTGTTTCCATTAACTCAAAAAGCTCAAGATCGTATGTTTTATTTCACTAATTATTTCACTATTTGTTGGTCATGATCTTCTGCCTCCCTGGGAATTGACATCTTTTTTCTTAATTTTTTTTTTGAAACTGGTAACTTTATATATCCACAGGTATACTACAACAAAAGTGTAGCTTCCCTTCAAAAGTGCTACAACTTATAGAGAAAGACGGTCTTAATCTAAACTACTGCCTGTAAACAATCTAGCACATCAAAGATGTCTTCTGTCATAGTTAATATATCTTCTTTACACCAAAAATAAAAAAGAGCTAAGCAATTCATTTTGATCTTCTGTAAGTTGTTCTGCACATTCTCAAAACTCCTGTTGTTTCTGTCTTTCCAAATTGTCCACTAAATGCATGGTGGGACAAGTTTCCATCTCTTCTCCTTATCTGATGAATTCCCATCTCTATCCAGCTGCTTAGAACTCCTTTAATGCTTGACCTTTGATGTCATTCTTCCAAATTGGCAAGTCCTTTTCAGTGAGGTTGCTGAATAAGCCTACTGAATCTTGAAAATCTGCCACTTTGTCTATCTCCCTGTCATGAAGGTTCCCTCTTAGGAACAAATTCCATCCTTGTCCTGTTCACATTGTAGCCACTGATGTTGGCATAAAATAAACAAATAGGAACTGCCCCATTCCATTTGTCCTCCCAGAAGGATGTCTTTAAACCACTCCCACTTCTACCCTGGTTCTATGATATATCACTGGCCATAAATTTCTGATTGCCCTCCAAATAGTGCATTTATAAGGAGTACTTACCATTTTAGTCATCCACTTATCTCCCATACCATATTTTGCTGTGATGACCTCTTTCCAGAGCATGTGTTCTTCATTTGGAAACTTCCACAACCACTTCATCATTAGGCTCTGATTTTATTTCCTCAGGTTTTTGATGCCTAGACCTCCTGGATTCTTACTCACAATCAATTCCTCCCATTTAACTAGATGGAACTTCTTCTTATCTTCACTGCCTTGCCATAGGAAATTCCTTCTAAGGGCATCGATGCTCTTAGATACATTGTTAGGCATAGGAAAGATAGACATCATATAAGAGGGTAATGCATTAATCACACTGTTGATTAAAGTCAATCTTCCTCCTCAGGACAAGTACTGGCTCTTACAGTTAGTAAGTCTCTTTCCACATTTCTCCAGGACTCCATTCCATATGCCTTTGGATGTGCTTTTAGCTCCCAAAGGCATGCCTAGGTAAGTAGTTGGGAGCTCCCCAACCTTGCCTCCTAGTCTACTGGCCAAAATATCTGTAGTAAGTACACTGTTGATAGGATAGATGAAGCTTTTCCGCCAGTTTATGTGGAGATAAGAGACAGCTTCAAAAATGACAAAAATAACCCTCAATATCAGGATTAACTGTTCACTACTTAATTGGGTATTTGGGTTAGTAATGTGAGTGGGGTTGTTCTGAGAGTCCCAAGCCTAAATAATGGACAAAAAGACAGTTGACCAAAAGAAAGTGTCAGAATAAAGTTTTACATTTTTTACATATAGTGCACTAATTTAGTGTGCTATACGAGACTTGGATAATTGCCTTCGTAAAAATACATTCCACGTATTTTGCACTGTTTTCCTAGCACTCTAGTACTGTTTAGGTTCCACACTCTAGTACTGTTTTCCTTTCTCTTTTTGCATTGTTTTCCTTTGATCTTTAACTCTATTATTTACTATTTCTACCATATGCAAACATTTCGGATTTCCTGTCTATCTTCCGTTCAACAAGGTATTTGAGTCTTAAGAGATATTGTGGGAGCAAGCTAACATCAGGCAAAGATCTAGCAGACAACTTTCTGCTGAGTGAAAAAAAAGACTTTGGGACATACTAAAAGTTTCTTCGGATCTTGTGGATTTAAACATGCTAAAGTTAGACTTCCATATATAGAAAAGTGTCACTCTGTTCGGAAAAGATTCCAGACTTTAAAGGAGCGTCCTAAAAAATGAAATGAAGCATTTGTGTTTTTTTGATTCAGAGGAGAACTTTAACTGAAGCTTGTAAAGACTTTACTTTAAAGTTTATTAGTAAATATATAACTAGTGTGACCTTATCAAAAAAAAAAATATAACTAGTGTGATGAATTATTTCATGAAGAACATCCATGGAAGTGTGGACTAATGAAAACAACACATTCCCATGGAAAAGACTGCACGGTTGAGTCACTACTAATTAAATGTGCTTAGGAGGCTGTACAACAAAAGGCATGATGAGGGTTTGCTCGTTACATCCTGGTACTTGTGGGTCAAAACAGCTAAGCACATAACAGAGTAATCCTACTTCCCCTTGTGAGTACATTCAAATAGCTGATAGTTTGGACTTGCAATAAGAGCTAATGTCAGAAGAAAATACTGAATAATGTGTCACTGCCACCGACTCCTAAGATGGATTTCTGTTAGTTTCATCATGGTGTTATTACCTGGTTTGATAGGTTTGTTACAATCAATTTAGCATCACTAATTTGTAAGTGCATCTCCACATATCTTTGCAAGTCTTGTACATGTCATCTATCTGATTTAACATTTAAGCATTTTGTAGAGTTAGAAGCTCGATAGGTTATTCACCCACTTAATGATGCATTTCCCTTGTTGGACGAGTACTCCCTTGGTGTTGTTTGTATCATTTAACATATTAACAGTACTAATGCCATTTACCTTGTATATAAAAAGTACTTATACCATATATTCTAGTAATCAATACATTAATTACTCAAATTGTGTACACTGTTGTCACCTGCTTTTTGCCAGAGTGATAAGTCATTGCTTATGCCGTAGTGAATGGTCCCTGTGGACATGATTATTAGTCTTATATTTTAGATGCCTATGCCATAAAAAAAAAACTAAAATGCTTGATAGAGAACTCCTATTTATGTTACTTACGTAAAAGATTCATAATTAGGGTATTTGCTTGTGATTCCAAATTGTTATGCTCATGTCTTGTGAATTCCTTTAAAGTGGTTTTTGAAGGAGTGATGTGTTATGTCAAGAAAATTTATAGGAGTTGGACCAATTTCTTTGTTGAATATCCTTCATGCCGATTTTAGCCCTTTGAATGAATTACCCAAATCTTTTAGAAGGGATGACTTTCAGTTGAATTTTTTGAGGTTTTCTTTTCACACAGAATATTTAGGTAAGCTTAAAAGTTTTCATAATGTGTTTCCTCACAAGTGACTCCTTAGATAGTTTGATTCATTTTCAAATGTCTAGAAGGATTATGCAATTTTATTTTCAAACTATAATTTTGCAGTAAATTAGTAGACATTGCTGCTGGAAGTTATTTAAAAGGGTTACAAATTCCGCAATTATAGCTGTTTTAGAATTGTTTACCAAACGAGTAGAGTCGTTCACTTCATCAAGTTGACTTAAGTGTAAATGAAATCCCCGTCATAGGGTTACCTTAACATCAATTTTTTTTTTTTATGACCGTGGTGTCCGGGCCAACTTTCGCGCACCTCGACTAATTCCACGGGATACCTCACCACCAGCAAAAGGTACCAGGTAACTCTGTACATCAATGCTAGGACAGATGCGAGCATTTATTTATATATAAATCTAGGCAAACACTATGGGGTTGGTTGGGTGGTTGGGAGGGATTGGGGGTAGGGATGGGGAGGGTTGAAACTGTCAATTTGGGAGTTGGTGAATGTTTCCCCTCTTGGTAGAGAAGGCATTATTCTGAATTTGTTGGAAAATGAGTTTATAAGGAAAACATTTTACCAAATATTTAAGCCAACCAATCATGGAAAACATTTTTCCTCTATACCAAATACACCCTCAGCACCATTAATTGTAAAGGAACTGGTAAAGAGGCTTAGCTATCAATTAGATGACTTTTTGATTCAAAATTATAATGATAATGAAATGACTGCTTTATTGTTTTGATAAACTCTTCTTAAGCAGATACTGTTACCGGATTTTGGACCAGGAATTTGTACTCTCATCAAGAGGAAAAAACTATGGACTGCCACCACTGTTTGAATGTGGAATTTATAAATTCCAAGTCCTTTTCATGATTGAGGCAATTTCACCTCAAAATCCTTTGATAATGATCATTAGCTATATATAACTTATTATAAAAAAGGTTGCAACCATACGGAGTTCAAATTCTTCTAGAGCCTGAATATATATAGTAGGTTGAGAATTTGTATCCAAAATATTGTATCTTTTTGTCACCACTTACTTGTTTAGCATGTAATCTTTTTATTTTTAGACACGTTTCGCGGTCTCCTCATAGCAAGCACTCTCAGCGCAGGCGTTCTCCTTACCCTGCTAGTGAAAGCATCAGGTATCTTGTTGGGTGTTCTTAAATTTCTCTTGATATTTTTCAACTTAGTCATCCATCAGCATAGCTAAGAACATATTGGTACAGGTGAACTAATCTAATAAATGCACTTCAGAAATTTTATCTTGTTTATAAACTGGTCCATGTAATTGCAGGGGAAGGAGGTCAAGGTCGAGATCAAGATCAAGGTCTCCTAACCGCAGGAAAAGATGAGCACACAAGTACCTGGAGTCAAGACAGAGTACTTAAGGCTAATGACCTTGCATATTCTTACTGGCTACTGCCTTTGGCTGTTAAGTAGATAGTGGATGCACCAGTTGACCTGTTCGAAATCCTCTGTACTGCCTTTGGCTGTTAAGTATGACAATAGATATGCAAGTTGATCTATTAAAATCTTGGTTTCAGATTGTGGTTGACAGGAGTAAAGCTGCGATACTCTCGTGCAGAGGACTAATGATATGAGAGGTTTATGATGCCTGTATCTGTTATCAGCGTGTCTGTTGTTGACATTTGCGACAGTATTAGTTATAATATTGAGGTTGATAAATTTTGTTAGCTGTACATTGTATTTGGAGGTTGAGGTGTGTCTAAAGAAGAGGTGAACCAACACTTGAACATCCATGACCTTTTTCCATTTGGTACTAGTATTCGTTGGAAGTTGGGGAGTCCCAGATCCTCATTGTTATGCAATCTTATATAATTATATATTTTTTCCTTGTGAGAAAAAAAAAACACAGAATATTAGGGATTATGTAATGAAGAAGAGCATTGTGTTTGGAAAAAGTGAACGAGGAGGGATCTATGCTACTCGTGGACATGCTTATAATGAAAAAATGTCAGCTATTTAGTTGTGATTGCTTCCCAGGGTTGCTATTTTATGATAGGGTGGCTGATAAATGATCCATGTAAAGTGTAAATGCCTGTCAAAAAAGGAAAAGGAAAACTTGGTGGAGTGTGGATCAACTTAGAAACTGTAATAATTTTAGAATGTGTATTTTATTTTGGTTTATCACAAGTAAAGAGACTCGGAGAAACTTAGAATGGTTAATCTGTTTTTGTGTTCTTGTATCAAACCATACATTATTAGCATGCTTTTCAATTTAAAAGCAAATTATATTTACGGATGTTTTATAATTTGCGTTGAATTATAAATTATTTACTTGTATTAGGATGAAATGGGATATTCGGATTAATCAAATTGTATGTATATGAGGAAATCCTCTCATATGATGTTTGTGTCTGCATTAAGTTGAATCTTTATTTCTATTTTTTAGATCTTCAATTTTCGAAAAATTCACCATGGTTGATACCGATTACTGACCATCAACCCACAGTTCCCAGTTTTACCCAGATATGTGAGTGTGACCAATTATATTGTGTGTATTGAGGTATGCTTGAGTTAAGATTGTCATTTTAATATCTTTGGACAGTGTCTTTAAAATTAATAAACTATATTACCTCAAACACATAATAAGGAAAGTGTAGTGGAAGTTTGAAGTTCCACTTCCAATTGATAGTTGCATCTGCACTCACTCACTCACCATTAAAATAATACTTAGTGAAGAAACGTTGACCCTTAAAACCTACGGCTGCCTAACGCATAATGCCTCACGTGCTTTTTTAACTTCCCCTCCTCCACTTCCATGCTTTTCCCACGGCGTTGCTGCTGCTGCTGCTATTGTCAACTTTTTTACTTATTATAGACTTTTATTCCGTTAAAGCTCCACAAAATCATGAAATCTCCAACCCCTTCTTTTCACAAACAACAATGAACTTCTTTCAATCATTTCTCTTCCCATATCTCCACAACAAGAAGGTACATTTTCAACAAAGCTTTCATCTTTATGCATTTACTACTATCAAGATTCATTTCTTTCTCAATCTTTATGCTTTTACTATGCTATTGTGTTGTTCATTGCCACTCAACTTCAACAAAGTTTTCAACTTTTATGTATTTAATTAGTAATATGCTATTGTGTTCTATTCTTTATCCCCTTTCTGCATTTACTATGCTACTATGTTCAACAAAGCTTTTAACTTTATGCATTTACTACGACCTTGTGTTCTTTATGCTCAAATCAATGTTGATTTTTCTTCTTCTTCTTCTTCTCTCTTTTGGTGGATTTAACAGGCAAAGCTACTTGGGTTGTGGTTGATTTGGGTATGGGGATTTATCTTGATTGGTGTCTCCTTTTATGCTACTCAACTTATGCCATTGCCATCTTATTTTAAAGGTCAGACCATGCTTTTCAATGGTGAATTGGTGGATGGTCCTAGTATTACCTTATTTACAGCGCCAAGGCCTTTTGTGGGTACTGTTGGGAAAAGGCAAGCTCTTGCTATTCGATCTTGGCTTGGCTTGTCACCAGATATTGGTGTTGTTCTTTTCAGCCAAGACTCTTCCGTTTTCTCCTTTGCTGAATTATTAAGCCACAGGGTATCAGTTGAGCCAAACATCGATTTCACGTATGAATTTTACTTTGTTTTCTTAGTTAGTCTATTTTTTGCAAGTACTTCGTGTTTTCTCTGGGAAATAAAGTTGCAAACTATATTAACCATAATAGTTAAATCACCTTGATGGATATGTTTGTTGTTATAGTGAGGACGTTTAGGGACTTGACTCTTATAATGGATAAAGTTCAGTTACTTTAATAGGAGAAATGTTAGTTATCTTTACTGATATTGTCCGTAAAGTTAAGTTACTTAAACGAGACAAAAATAGTTTTGTAATTTTACGATTACAATGGATAATTTTAAGCTCAGTAATCATACCTGAAAATTTAATTGTTTTCTTGTTGTTTAGCGAATTTGACACAGTCAATCCTGCATAAAAAGGAACTTATTCTGTGCACAAAGTGCTTTTGGTTAGTAAGAGGAGAGTGGGTATTTACTGTTTGCAGTATTCCCTTTGCATTTCTGCAAAGAGGTTGGGTATAATCTCTGGCACTATGCTGATACTGGAATTTTTTAATGCCAAAAAGTAGGACTTCTAAATTAAGTTTGGTTTTGAACTTGTATTATATCTCCAACGGTCGTACATGTTTATAAATAACACAAACATTGAGCATACGCAGAGAAATAGGATATAGTCACAGTTGTTCGTTAAGTTACTTTATGACAAATGGTCCAAGTTGGTATTTCATCCCTTAGTATCAGGATTAAGTTTACACATTGTATGTAGATTGACAGATGTATTTTGCATTGAACAATAACTTAAGAGCTTAATAGCTGAATGAAAGAGTTTGAGAAGAGGATCAATTTGGTGATCACTTTGCTAAGAACCTGATTTATTGGGTTGTATGTAAACTTACATTATTTTTGTCAGATTTAGGTTTTAATTTGATCTGGAAATTTTGAGCTGTTACTATAATTTTTATTTTAGGTTCCTAGGCACACCATTTTTTCATTCCATGGTTGCAAGGTCAAAAGCATCTTCTTCAGATGTTTCTGTTGTGATTGATCCAAACACTGTACTCTTGCCAGACTTCATTAAAACTATCAGACATGCTCATAGACTTGATCATGATTGGCTCCTTTTTTCTTCATCAAAAAGTGTGCCCCACTTCCCATTTCACTTGGATGCAGATGGAAAACATTGGCTCCGAGATGATGGAAGCCGAGTGAAGACCCAAAAGGTATGGTTAAAAAGGGACCTTACAAATGATTTGAACAGGATCAGTCTTGAGGAAACTTCTTAATTTGAATATGCTGTTCCTGTAGTTGCAGGATTTCCTTTCACAAGAATGGAAATGGAACCTTTGTGAGGAAAAAATGCTAATAGCATGGAACAGTGGAGATCTTCCCTTGCATAAAGGAGTCCTTCCCCCTTTTCTATATGGGAAGGGGCTTCATAATCGCTGGCTTATAAATGAAGCTCTGCTATCTGATTTCAGATTTGTTTTTGATGCTAGTTGGGCCATTTCCAATCTGTACCTTAATGACCTTGGCCAGGATTTCGATCGCACCAGTGGCGATTTTCTTGGCCTGGCTACTGGAAAAAGGTTTTGGGAAGTCGCTGGCAACTCCAATTTGGCAATGCTTTATGGATCATTATATTTCCATGAGCAGAACTTCTCTAACATATTTAGACTTTTTCAGTGTGGAGGATACTATCTCTTCATAAACTCCGCACAAATGGTTGTTTACCCTTTGAGGTATAAAGGATCATTGAGTTTAAGAAAAGAAGTTATGTTCAAGTCAACAAGAGAGAAGAATACTTTAGAATGCATTGATACTATCAGATCAACTGAGGGAACTAAGGACTGCTCTGTGAAGAACTACTTGAATGTGTCAATGCCAATTTCACTTTCCTTGTCTTTAGAAATATTACTCTCAGTTCGTGCAGACAAAAATAAGACAGTTGTGCTAGCAGTTGTTGGGTATAGTTACAAGGACATGCTAATGAGTTGGGTCTGCAGGCTACACCATCTCCAGATCTCTAACTTTTTGGTCTGTGCTCTTGACGATGATATATATGAGTTCTGTGTCTTGCAGGTAGCCTATTTTGTTTATTAACTAATATTCTCCATGCTAAATGTGATTGACAGGTTGAACCGTTACTGCATCTCAGTAATAGCTCACTCATTTATCTTTCCGACTAATATGCCTGCCATTTATTATGGCTACCTCAATTTCTTGGGAAAACTATATGTCTGACCCCATACACAGAATGTTAAGATGTCATCCCCCTCCCTTCTGTTTTACCAGTTACTAAAATACTAAGATGAACTTGTGTTTCTAGGGCCTACCCGTCTTCAAGTATGCCAATCTTGAAACCAAGATCAGCTTTGACAACTGTCATTTTGGCACTGAGTGCTTTCAGAAAGTAACCAAAGTCAAGTCCAGAATGGTTCTGCAGATACTGAAGCTTGGTTACAATGTATTAATGAGCGATGTTGATATTTATTGGTTCAAGAATCCACTCCCCTTGCTTAGCTCGTTTGGCCCTGCAGTTCTTGTGGCACAATCAGATGAATACAAGTTGACAGGTATTTATGTATTTCCCTTTGAAGGAAACTATCTTTTCTTGTTGAATCCTGTGATTTGGAGTGCTAAAAGAGTACTCCCTTCTTTTCAATTTGTTTGTATGGTTTTGACTTTTGAAAGTACAGAAACTTTTGAATCTTGTCCTCTTAAACTAAAGATATGTAAATGTACCAAAATGCCCTTTACTCTTGTGGTCTTAAACATGCCATGTAGAAAGTTGAAATAAAATAGTTGCCAAAAAGGAAGGAGACATTCTTTTTGAAACGGACTAAAAGGAAAGTCAGACATTTCAGGGAGTAGTTAATTAGTGGGATTCATCTTCAGGAGGAAGATATCTACTTATCTCATGCTTGTGTGGTTGAAGATAAACTGTTACCACCACTTGATTTAAGCTAAATGTCTCTTTATTTGCACATATGTATGGCTCAACTACAGGACCTATAAACTTACCTCGACGTCTGAATTCTGGGTTCTATTATGCTCATTCGGATGCTATGACTATTGCTGCACTTGAGAAGGTTGTGGAGCATGCAGCAAACTCAAATCTCTCTGAGCAACCAAGCTTCTATGATACGTTGTGCGGGGAAGGTGGATATAATCGCATAGATGACAGCAGATGCTTAGAACCTCAAACAAACCTGACCGTTCAATTCCTGGACAGAGACCTCTTTCCAAATGGTGCATATAAAGATCTTTGGCAGGAAAGAAATGTGAAGGAAGCCTGCTTGATAAAAGGTTGCTTTATCATTCATAACAACTGGATTAGTGGGAGAAGGAAAAAGCTAGAACGTCAAGTGCCATCAGGGCTCTGGGAGTACGATATGAGCACAAGGATGTGTTTGCAGACGTGGCACAAAACAAAATTTGTATATTTTTGAAACAACAAAAACTTGGATGCTTTATCATGATAGACTTTGGTTTTGCCGGTTGAGGAGAATACAAAGAGATTTTATTGTTGGGGGATATAATTTTCTATTTGGCCTTTGGAGTTATCACTTAATTCATTTGAGATAATGTTAAAGTTCATACTGGTTGGCCTAGAGAAACAAAATATGTTATTATGCTGGAGACCTTGTTTATATAGAGATATCTGACAGCAACTACACTCCTAGTTTTCTGTTTCTGATCCATGATGCTGGTAATTGTTGTAGCGGCCTTCTAATTGCTGGAAATGCTGAAGCTTTGTGGTAACAAGTCAGGAAGAGGCCTGAATACTGACAGAGAATCTGAAAAAAGGAAAAAGTTGAAGGAAACTGATTCTTTTAGCCTGAGTTTGCAACTTAAGGATATCACAGTGCGGATAGTTCATCCTGGTGGGAAGGTAGATATGTACGACTGTGCCATTTCTGCAGCTCAGTTATTAAAGAACTATCCAGGAAGGCATGTAGCTCTGCCGGACTTCTTCAATCGTCCCCATGAATCTCTTCTTACTGCAGATGATATTCTGTTGCCAGGGCAAAAATACTTAGCAATCCCATCTAGTAGTGTAGAGAAACTGAAGCACAGACACACTCATAAAGCAAAACATCCCACTGAAATCGAGGAGCCTAAGTTTGACGGGGAAGAAGTTGTGAATGTAAACAAAGATTGTTCAGAGGACTCTATAAGTCTCGCAAAGCACTTTTATGCCTCCAAAGAGAGATGGTCTGGTTGGTTATGGAAGAAAATGCAGCAGGAGAAGAAGTCATTTATACCTCCTATCCCGACTCTGAAATCATGGAGGGATTCGAGATGGGAACCTAATCTAGAGTCAATAGAGGAGATTTCTCCATGAGTATCCCTTTCACCTGATTCTCAACCCGTTTTAACTAGTACCAAATACATCTGGTATGTCAATTTTCTTATGCTTTTTTAACTGCAATGGTCTATCTTTTGCTAAGGAGAGATCATGGTCTTTTTGTATCAGTTTTGCAAGATTTGTGTTCTATTTTCGTTCTTATCTCTCAGTTCTTTTGAGTCATTATTTGTATTGGTTACAAATGTTACCTGCTGGAAAACAGCTGGACAGACAAGGAAGGAGAAACCTCTGTACCATGTAACATTCTGCTATTGTATACCACATAAACATTCACAGCTCTGAATATCCAAGAAATAAAAGGATCTTTATTTTTTATAATTATGGCACAATATTTCCTGTTTACATTATGCATGCACAGTGTGATCAAATTGGACAACATTAGATTTTAACCATTTTGTCGAAGTTAGACTGATCCCTTTGCTTGGATAAAGAACGAAGATCCACTTTCAGACATTAGTTTGCCTCCTCATTTTCTTGTGTTCCCTGGACTGCCTCCCTTTATCATTCACCTCAGACCGTATTTTTCGTTACTCATATGAAATGGCCCTACTACCTGTGCTTTCAGTCTACAAGATCTTAATTTTTAGTCTCTTGTTAAGTGGTAACTGGAGTGCTGACCTACTGGTCCCAAGTATGTGAATAATGGTTTCAAACTTTAATGTCTAAGATCAGCTACCTGACATGGAAGTAAAATTAGAGGCGAATCCAATATTTAAGTTTGAACTGGTTCAACATCTAAGGTTGTTAGCATTGAACCCATTATATGTTTAAAGTTATGAGTTCATATCTACTATTTGTTGCAAATTTTTGTGAGTTTCTACATATAAATTTATGCTCTGGTTTTGAAAGTACTAGGTTCAGATGAATCCGGTGTCGGTATATATGCTACATCCACCTCTGAGTAAAATACAAAGAAACAATCACATTTGCTTAAATCCAATAGAAAATTTAGAAGCTCATATAGGATCTTTTGGTTCCTTAACCACCTGTTTGTATTACAGTGACCATAGATTTACTTGGGATGCTGTCAATATTAGTATCCTTGGTTTAATACTCAGGCATATAGTAAGTGAATTCATGCGCTTTAACTTCTTTTATATTCATTAGCTGTAGAGATAATATCTTTCGAGGCTTAAATATTTTAGAGAAACTTTATGATATCTGTATATTTGGTGCTACGCCCATGTGCAAATTTTGATGATTGCTGATACAGCTTGATCGAAACTTTTAGTGTGGTCTCAGAGTTTTTGGCAGTTGTTCTATGTTGTAGAAATCCACAGCTTGAGCCAAAACCAACTGAAGCAATATTTTAAGAAGCAAAATTCATAGGAAAGCAAATTGCTAAACGGACAACAAAACAAATTTCTTGTTCTTCATCCAAACGAATGGACTATCACTCTCTCGCTCATGGATCAATGAGGTTAAAAAATTGCAGTTCTCAAATCACGACAGGAAGTCCATCTATGTGATTTCCTAATTAATCACATACACCGATAAGTTTTTGCTGCATTGTCTGTTAATTTACACTCAGAGTAAGTATGCCAAGAGCTTAGTGAATATCCATGTGTAAATAACAGCAAAGGTAGCACCAGCCGGAATTGTCACTGCCCAGGAAGTTGCAATCTCTCTTACTGTCTCTGCTCTTACACTGTTAAATCCTCGAGCGAAACCAACACCCATGACTGCTCCCACCAAGGTATGTGTGCCTGAGATTGGTAAGCCCAGCTTGGATGCGCACAAAACCACAGATGCGGCTGCAAACTCAGCTGCAAATCCCCTGGTGGGTGTTAATTCTGTTATCTTCTTTCCAATAGTTGCAATCACTCTGTATCCCCACATTGTTAGCCCTGCCACAATTCCAAAGCCTCCCCATGCTAGAACATCATTTGGAATAACAATATCGGCTGCACTGAGCCCACCCTGAAGAATGGATAATGCTGCAGCCAATGGCCCTATTGCATTGGAGACATCATTTCCACCATGAGCAAATGACATGAAGCAGGCTGATAAGACTTGCATGTAGCCAAAAACACCATAAACTATTTTCAGTTGTGTTCCTTTAGGACCTGCAATATCTGAAAGAAATCCAATGTTTTTAGTGTCAGTAGTTTCTGGTTCTGGTTCTGGTTCTTTTGAACTGGCCTTG
This sequence comes from Solanum lignicaule, assembly GCA_029582545.1. Classification (NCBI taxonomy): domain Eukaryota; kingdom Viridiplantae; phylum Streptophyta; class Magnoliopsida; order Solanales; family Solanaceae; genus Solanum; species Solanum lignicaule. Next base: position 8,362 of record JAJOOF010001329.1, on the reverse strand, counting down.
GCCAGGAGGTGGCCAAGTTGGCCCCGGATGATCCTGTCAACTGCAAATGCACTAATGGCGCCACAGGTTATAGCCTGGCCAAGAGCTAGATTCAAAGTCTTGCTCAGAGGAAGAGCTACGAAAGAGATTCCAGTGACACCAAGAAAGACAGAAATTGGTGCAGCTGTTGCAGCCGCTTTTCCTGGGTTCCGAGCACTGTACACAAACTAAAAATAGTAAAAAACACCAGGATTAGGAATGGTGAGTTGGATTAAGAATTGTGACTAGAGCCCAAGACAGAGTATGCACATCAGAAGAACATACCCTCCGTATGCATTTGTACACGAGAAAGGACACCACTGCTCCCAGTAAAGGTGAGATCACCCAAGAGGATATTACCCTTGCCAGTGAACTCCAAAAGACTGCACCAGTTCCCCCATAAACAAGACCAAAACCAACCATGGATCCTACAATACAATGTGTTGTGGATACTGGCAAACCATAATATGATGCAACCTGAGCAAGAAAACAAGGAGCTAACCAGAAACTTCATACGAGAGTACTTGACGAATTGCTAAATGGACAACAGTGTTTCATCTGTGAAATGCATGATCAGAAAGATGCAGAGTGATATAGTGGAGATTCATCTGAATGAAACATGAAGGGAAGGCAGAGGTTGACAATTTTTAGCAATTAGAGTTTGAAAAGTTATTCTGTCGGGCAATTTAATGTTAGGGTAGTCTGTGTTTCCCATGCAATTTGAACTGAAGTTACATTTGTGTCATGTGAAAACAACCAAGAAGTTTACATGTGAAAATGTTGATGTTTACTATTTGTCAGCTCAGGCTAATGATCAACATTGATAGTCAAAACACAAGACTTTCTTAATTAATTACTTATGCCATTCCCTTAAGAACATAAAATAAAGTTATGTCAAGCACATTTATTAAGTCTATCCATAGTTGATTTGGATGGATATTCTATGCACCATCAGTCCAAGGGAGCAATTTCCTTGACAATGTTTCCTAGTGTTACAATTGAGGCCTAAGTTGTTCTTAGTTTTATCTAGTGACAAGAAACTCAAGACGACTTAGGGGGGGTTTGAACAAGGGATAATAATCCCGCAATAAAATGCAGGACTATTTTATGGGATAGTTACCAATGTAATCATTCAGCCATCTGGTTAACCAAATTTTGGCCGAAGTATACACTACATAATTTTCTGTTATATTATCCAATATATATGGTGGGATAACTAATTCCACGGATATCCCAATCTATGGGATAACTTTGTCTACCCCAATGCCCATACCAAACAACCCCTTAAAGGTCAGGCATTTCAGTGGGTTTCCCATTCATGTCACTGATTCATTAGTTTTTAATTACAGTAGTGTTCAGTTGCCTCCCACTAGCACAGGTTTCGGGTAATTTCGTTCATCAAAACTTAGGCAAATAGAAAAACAAATCATTTACTGGTTGATCTCCAGGGACTTTTCTGACTTCATTACCCCCTAAGCCACACTTATGTTACTTAATTAGTACTTGTTTAAGTTCTATATACTTGTGGTATATGAAATATCTACACAATTATGTTACTTGTAAAAGGTACTTGCAAGTAACTCTATTTAAAAACATATTCATCAGTAATCTATACTAAAGGGAATGCACCTGCAACCATGTCCCTGCAGCAGCCAAAGAAGAAAGCAGGCCAGCAAATAGTAAAGTATCTTTTCCTTGGAAAACATTAGTCACAAGAATACCCTTCTGCATTGTATTAGTAACATGTGTTCCCATTAACAGTGCCCCTGAAAATTCAAGAACCCCAGCCATGACAACGGCTTGTCGGAGACTCAATGCCCCTGAACCAACAGAAGTTCCCATGGCATTTGCCACATCATTAGCTCCAATATTCCAAGCCATGTAAAAACCAAACAAGATTGTTACATAAGACAAAATCTTGTACTTCAATCCCAATCCTTGACCCAAAGACTTCATGAAAAATGGCAAAATCAGTGCAGCTAATGCAATGCATATTGCTATAGCAGAAGCTGTACTTGAAGATATATGAAAAGCTTGTGCCATTCCATGCATCTCATCTTCATTCTTAGAGGAAATAGCTTTTTCTTGGTGGGATTTGACTTCAAACTTCTCACCTTTTTCATCATCTGATTCAGCAAAAGATGATAAAGCAGCAAAAGGGTGTGTAAAGCTGGATTTTTTCAGTCTCAAAAATGAAAAAGAACATGTCTGAGGCTTGAGTACAAGAAAATCTTTCTTGGGAAACTGAGTTTCATTGGTAAACACACAAAGCCTCTGTCTTGGAAAGAAAAGATTAGAATTGTTAGCTACAAATTTAGTAGAGTTTCTAATAGAAGATAAAGAGTAGGAAGAAGTCATGACTCAAATTCTATTCTTTCTTTTTTTTGTTGATAAAACAGTAAAGTAGAGTAAAAAGGAGTTATTGAGGCAGATTCTTTGCCATGGGAGGAAGATGAAGAGGAAGAATTTTGTGACAGAACTATTTACAGTGTGTTTTTGTTCCCAAAGGGGACAAAAGCTAAGGGTGAGAATGGATTGGGATGCTAGATTTGGTTCTATTTGTAATGAGTGGTGGTCATAGCTTCTCTAAATTGGAATTTCATCAACATGACCACTAGTTTTTCAACTCTAATTGTGACACATTTTTATTTCGAATCTTGTTTGATAGGGTGTTCTACTGATGGTAGGCTATAAATACGAATTTTTACCTTTTTTAAAAAATAAAATTATTTACTATATTTTAATTAAATTTGAATTAATATATGATGAGTTTATATTCATTAAGCATATTTTATTCTGTCATTGTGTAGGATGTGTTTTCAAGATAATGAATGAGTTTGAAACTAAAATAAATGATTTGAGACTTCTAAGACCAGCTCCAACCCCACTCTATCCATTCTCTATATTTGGAGAGTAAAATAGAGAATTGGGTCTTCAACCACTCTCTATTCTCAGAGAGGTGAATAGTAGTTTTTCAAATTTGGAGAACTACTATTTACCTCTCTATTTCACTTTTTCATTATTTTAATATTATTTTTACTATTTGTAATTAACATATTATTTTTCATATAAGGCTATTAATTAAATTTCTAATGTTTGTAATTCTTTTTAAATATAATATAACATTTAAAAAAATATGTTATTTAGTATATACTACTTTCATCCCGAATTAATAATATTTTAAATATATGTTTTTTCAATTTTCGTCACTTTAAGAGATAATTTGATATTATTATTGATTTTCACTATGAAGAATGCACAAAATTTAAATGATAAAATGAAAAATTTAATTTAAAAATACAATACATGACATAATAATTTAAATACAAGATAACAATACAATACATAACATAATGATTTTTAAAATCACAACAATAATTTAGTAATCCGGTAGGTCATTTTCAAATTTAACAATATTCGGAAAAAAAGTGTATGATCTAGAGAATTGTTGTGTTTGTGATTGCGGTTGTGCTTATTGATTTCTTTTTTCAATTTTTCGTAGTTGTTCTTTAAAATTTAGAATAAAATATAATTTTATACTAAATAAAGACTTTTAAAATAATAATAATTTTATATTACATGAAAATTATATAGGGTGATTACTTTGAAAAAAAAAGAATGGATTTATATTATGAAATAAGAAAATGAAATTGAAATAGAAATAATAATATAATAATGAGGAGAGAGAAGAAGATTTTTTTTTAGAGAGTAAAAAAAATAGAGAATTTAATTGGAGTTGGTTGTTTGAAAAAATAGAGAACTCTATAGTTGTAGAGTAAAATAGAGTGTAGGGTTGGAGATGCCCTAAGTCTGACAAATATATCTTAAAATGTAGAAAGTTTAAACAAAAAAAACTGTCTTTATTATTGGTCAAGTCGATTGTCGAGAGAGACGTAAATAAAAGAAGTTGTTATGATCTTCGAGATCATTGAAGAAGGTTGTACAAATTAAATCATATAAAAATAATTAAATATTGGAATACTCAAAAATAGTAAAATGTGTGCTACACAGTGGGGGATCCAGAATTTTAACTCGGGAGGTTCGGAAAATAAAAATATAAATGTGTGAAATAAAGGGCAAAGTAGTTGTTCACCCAACAAGAATCAAACCTGCAAATTGGAATAGCATTCACAACCCAAGTTGCACAATCCAGTACCACTAAACTATCTCTGTTCTTTGATTGAGACAGTTCAAAATTAGTATATACAAAATTATTGAAAATCTACATTATTCTGCTACATGAATTGAGGTGAAAGAAGTGATAACACTAATTTAGCAGATTAAGCTTTTATTATATTAAAATAACTTATTTTCTTATACCTTAAACATGTCCTAATTTGGGATCCCATATTTAGTACAAAGACAATTTTCGGAGAAACACTTTTTTTTAAACATTTAAAAGGATATTTTCTTTTTATTATCATTGTCTTGACTAAAAGAAGATTTTCTCCTTGTTCTTTCATCACATACACAAATTTTGTTACTTGCAGTTTGACATCCTTGATATTTTCCTAACACCACACATGATGGTGAACCTATAAAAAAATAAATGTTAAGATCAATAATTCAAGTTAATTCATTTATAATACATAGAAATTAAAAGTGTGAATATTCTTCATGTAACACCTCGGTCTTAGAAAGAGCTAATTTTAGAAAGACCTAAATTGGAAAGAACTAATTTGAGATTTGTGCAAGTTAGACTTCAATTGTGGGTTTTGGGTCAACTTCAAACGACCATAACTTTCAACACATGATGAGTTCGGTGGCCCATGAGATATCAAATGAAAGATCTTTGAGTCCTCTTTTCAAAGCCACCGAGTTTGCTAAATTCTGAGTTTGGATGAGGGAGATATGTTCGTTTGAGTTCAGTCTGTCCAGTTAAGGAATTCATCTGAATTAAAGAGGGGTATTTTGATCTTTTCCTTACCCCACTAAGTCCACACGTTTTTTCACCCAAATTAGTGGTCAGCGCTGATTAAAATCAGTTTACGCTAAAGTCTAAAACGTTTGGAAAGTTAGGGCAAAGTTCAAAAAGGAGAAAAGGGAGAAAAACTTCAAGCGTTCAAGATATCCTTGCAAGCTTTGAGGAGTTTCGCCAAGAATTTGATTCTTTCGAGGTATGTAAGGCTATCATAGTGATGGACTGAGTTCGTCCTCACACCCTACATCTACTTTCTACCAGTAAAGAGTAATCTAGGGTTACATCCTTAGTTTTGATAATTCTTGAGATGGGTTTGTTGTTGAATTCCGAATTGTTATTCCTAATTATCGAGTTGCTATATATTATGTATTGAGATTCTTGAGTTGATTATTCATGCCTATTTTCAGCATGAACCCTATTATTTGAAGTATTCACTGAGTTATTGATGAGAATCTTTTTAACCGAATAATTATCTTAAATTGATTTTCTCATAAAGTAAAAAAGAGTTTTTGAGGAAAGTTTAAAGAGGCTTTTTGAGTAAAGCTTAAGGGAATTATTGACTCCCAAATTTATCATTTTTACAGTAAGAAAAGAGAAACTTTGATTTCTAAATGAGTAATGAGTTCAGAGTTAATTCAGAGCAGTTGCCTCTTTTAAGAGGATAGTTGAGCAATTATCTCAAACCAATGAAAGATAAATGTTTTTATACATTGAGCAAAAGTAAATATTATTGGGAGTAGTATTGAGTACCGATATGAGGGAGAGTTCAGACAACTCACAGACCCACATAAACCATGTCTTGCCAACATGGGTGCATGATCATACTTTTTAGATGAATCCTTAGAGCCTTCGGGCATAGCTTAGTGGATCCACTTAATTGAGGTGTTCTATATCCCGACACGATATAGGACAGTTCTGGCAGTGTGGAAAAGACGTTGTATCATCGCTTAGCTCATAGTGATGGTTGTCGGTTAGAAAATCTCCCAATAGAGTTAAACTGTATTTTTATATATCACTTATTATGTTAAAGTTCATAGAATGAGAAAGTATTTGTGTAAAGTTTTAATGGTTTCACTTCCTTATTTCTTTACATTCAGTCGAGTATATATCTACATCTATTGCAGCCTTTTCATTTATTTGTTTGCTATTCAACTATATTACATACTCGTACATTCAATATACTATGTCATTCAACCTGTATCTTTTATGATGTAGATATAGGTGTTCAAGATCATTAACAAGCGTTTCGTTGAGATCACTTTGCACTTCAGACAACTTTGGTGAGCCTCCTTGCTTTCGGAGGATTTCACAATTTACTTTCATGTTGTTGAGTTGTCGTGGGTGTTGTCCCGACTTGTATCCTAGTATAAGAGGCTTCATAGATAGTTAGAGTTGATGAGTCTTTCAGTATTTCCCTTTTGTTTGAGACATTTTGAGATTGTTTTGCAAAGTATTATTATTATTGCAATTAAATATTTTCAGACAATTGAGTTAAGTATTTACTTGAGTTTGAATGTTATAAATTCTATTTTTAAAGCTTCCTTATGCTTGAGTAGGTCTTCCGCTAAACAGTCATCCAGGCCAAGGATTCGCTTGGGGATCAGAAATAGTTCTCAAGTGCCGGCCACGTCCAGGGTGTAGGCTCGGGGCATGATACTTCAAGCTACGACTATTATGTTTATTAAAAAATGCAACTAATTTATATTGATATCTTGTGATCTTAAATGTGTGAATGTTCTTCAAGCTACTACTATTATGTTTATAAAAAAGTTCTATCAATTTAAATAAATATCTTTTGGTCTAAGTCGAGCTTGTAAACTTCAAATAAATAGCAAATAAAGAAATATACATTCCATATATTCCACTTTGTACGTCATACTTTAGCTCAACATGAAATTTTAAAAGTAATGATACATTTTAATTTAATGATTTGAAATATATCATAATATTTGTGTGATTATATCAGCTTTGACTTTTAAATTTATCTCGATTGATACATAATCAATCAAAAGATCCAAATTAACCCTAAACTATCAAATTAGTTGTATGTATCCTCTATAATATTGTGATGCATGCCCTAGAGAAATTAAATAGAATTAAATATACACTCAAATGTTTAATAAATATCCAACCTGCTTACACAAGTTCCGTTAAATTAATTGAGTTAGATCCGTTCTTCTATGATAGAATAAATTATTCGTCGGGGAAAAATATTATAGACAAGCTAACGTTATGGGCCTACATGTAAACATATGAAAAATGTAAAGATAAATCATAAATATTGACCTTTTTCATATACATATGTGCATATACGCTTGCATATATCCATATGTATAAAGAAGAAAATTTACTGATATACCTTATAATGAGTGAGAAATAAAAATGAGAGAGAAAACGAGGAGAGGGAAAAGAAAAGAAACTTAACCTAGCAAAACGAACACACAAATAAAAGCTAACACATTGATTGATTCCTTGTTCTTCATTTTCTATACAATTACTATTTGTCAAATTTCAATTATAATCCTTTTATTTGGTATATGAGATCACAGTAATTTGTACAACAGCTCATTAATTGAATGCATCGATAATTTGTTAAATCTAGAAGATATAATGTTATATTAAACGTAATAGTCAACTTATTTAAAAGATGGAAAATAAAATTAAATAGCATTTACTCTTATTATTTAAGACTTAAATATAAATTACATTTATCAAGTCTATATCACATATTACTATTTAAATACTCTATTTGAATTAAAAATAAAGTATTTAAATACTCTATTTTGTTGTAAATCATTTTGGTGGTTAAATGGATGACCATAACTCCTAGGTTAATTTCATCCTTTATTGATAGTAATGTTGTTGATAATATAGTTAATTGGATGACCATAACTCCTAGGTTTATTTCCTCCTTAATGGGTAGTAATTCTCAAGGTTTAATGTAATGTTTATGACACCCTTTGGTATTCCTCAATGTAATCCTATAAATAGTGGTGTTGAGAATAATGTTGAACACACTTGAAAGAAAGTAATCTTATATTGTTTCTCTTGTGTGATATTCTTCTTGTCTTCTTTATTATATTGTTCTTTTGTTCTTAAGTTTCATAACACGTTATCAGCACGAAACTCTAATATCATTTCGATTTTTCCAAGTTAAGCTTCTGGTATGTATTCATATACTTAATTCTCATTATTAATCACTCTAATATAATATACTACATATTATGAAATGGTTAGGTGTTAAACAGTGTGTGTATATTTTTGGTATTTAAACAATGGAAATATATAAGTGCAAAGAGTTTATGTTCTCGCCTAATCATCAAGTGAATTATGCTATTTTAAATTAGTTAAATTTTAATTTTGTCTAGCAATTTTGCTAGAAATTATTTAAGTTATATGTTAGGCAGAATGTTCATTTAAATT
>JAJOOF010001327.1:0-39760 GCA_029582545.1 Solanum lignicaule | reverse complement strand
TGAAGCTCACATGGTCTATGTCAGATAATGCTATTTTCCCTATATGATATGAATACGAACTATGATAAGAACCTGTACTTAAATTATTACTTCTTAAGAGGCACTACTTAGTACGAGTGGGGGTATGAGACTTCACTTATGCATTGCACAAGTAGACCTTAAGAGGGGTTATGGTGAGGTTCTCTTATGTTATGAAGGCTTAAGAATTATGTATGAAAGGTATGTATGAATGTTAAGGTTGACTTAACTTGTTACAAGATATGAACATGAATGACTCCTTATTTATGTATGTTGGATATGAATAAGGTAAAAAAAGATATGTATGTTGTTGGTGACCTAAATGTGGTACTTAGCATTTGGTAGGGTTATGGGATCTTACCTTTGCATTGCACTAGTATGGCTTTGGGTTGCTTATTTGTTGGTTTGACTTATATTCTTCATATATGTGCATAATGGTTTCTAAACTTGATAAAGGCATGACTTCAACTAAATGTCCCTTTTATGCATGTTTTAAGGATTTTGTGCATGGCTTCCATACTTAGTACATTATTTGTGCTAACCCATATTTTCTACATTCTATGAGTGTAGGTTCCGGTCATTGAGAAGTACTACTTTCTTTAAGTGAAGCTTGGGTTGACTATTACCTAGGCTTGGTGAGTCCTCAAGTTCGAGGACAAGATGTTATCATTTCTTAGCTTTTATGTACTTTCCACTTTTGAGACTTTATTGATGTAAAGGGATTTTGACCCTATTTGTACTCTCTATTTTACTAGATGGTGATTGAGACAAGTCTAGATTCTTATTTTCGTCTATGAAGAAGAAGTTGACTTCTATTGTAAAAGTTTTAAATTTTCTGCAATTATTCTATGTCTTTATGTTATGATTATGCTAAGGGCTTGTAGGAGACCTCTTCGGGGTCAAGTACGCTATTTTACTTCTAGGGGGTAACCCCGGGTCGTGACAATTAGGTCTACCGATTCATGTTCATTAAGTCAAGATACATTAGTCACTCAAGAAGAGGATGCCTAAGCCTACCAATTCAAGGTACTTCAATCAAGATCACATTCCTTTACACAAAAAGAGGATGCCCTAAGCCTACCAATTCAAGGTACATCAATCTACATTACTTTCATTTACACAAGAAGAGGATGCCCTAAGCCTACCAATTCAAGATGGAACATTACATTGAAGAAACCTTTCACATATATAATCATCATTCATAAGTGTATAATTGAGAATAAGCTTTCAATAATAACACAATTGCATTGTAGACATGATCACATTACTTTCATTGAATTCACATACACATACAAAACATCATGATCATACAACAATCCTTCATACTTTTCCCTTCAAGGCCATGGATGACAATTCACCAACACACCTAGAATACTACAATTTAGGCATGAATAATGATATAATTCAATAAACTAAATCAATATAGACTTAATCTCTTCACATGCTTCCATAATCAATCAATCCCAAATCATAATTCACAATTTAGTATTTTGGGGGATATCATGGGTTCATAGGAAAATTCCATCTTAAAACAACATTAATTCATGAATTCAATCATAATTCAACCTTTGAAAATGTTTCAAAAATTGAACCCATGACTAAGATTGAAACCCTAACTTTTGGGGGATTTTGGAAACTTTGAAATCATCTTTTGAAGGGGCTCCTTGGGTGGAAACTAACCAAGGATGAAAACTACCATACCTTAATTGAAGAAACTCCACGAAATTGAAGAGAAAAGATGCAATCTTGAGCTCCAAACCTTGACTTCTTCTTCTCCAATGGTGGTTTCTAGAGAGAGAATATTTGGAAAGGAGGTGGTTTCTATTTTTGAGTTTTAGGAATAATGAATTGTAAAAGGGTGTTTAATACTATAAAAATCCTTAAATAAGTGAAATAAAACAATATAAACCGTCCCCAACTCATAACTAATTAATTAGGAATTTACTAAGTTGCCCCTCAACTTGGCCGAGATTGGGCAGTTTCTAGCTGAGACCTACGCCCACCAACCCACGGACCGTGAGTGGGGTGACGCCCCATACTGCACGTCCGTGGTTTGGTTCTAGAACTTCCCATTTGGGGCCTTGACCTACGGATGGGTTCCAAGGGGCGTGGATGGACCTACGGGGTGTAGGTCCCATCCGTAGGTCCTCATTTTCTGACAGCTTTTTGGTTCTTGAGGCAGACTTGGGGTTAATCTTTAGGGTCCTCCTCAAGAACCCTTGGTTGGTCCTTAGAGGGTCGTATCTTAACGTTTAACCCCTAAACCCCTCAAACTAAACTCGGGAACTCAATTTACAACATAAAACCTCACATCAACTCATCAACACACTCGTTAGGATCTAGTTTCACCTATTCATTTTTCTGAGATGTTACACACAGCTTGAGCCAACACTTGAAAAGAAGTCCTAAACTCTGTATTAGTCACTTGCTCAACCAAAGGGTCAACCGGAGCCCAAGGATCTTGAGGAGCTTGAGAAGGAGCTCCTTGACCATCTTCTTCTCCCTCATTCCTTCTAGCAAAAGCTGTTCGAGTAGTCATATCATGTAGAACATCGGATATGGATTTATAGAGAGACCTTATAGAGTTAAACTCTTTCGCACGACTTAGAGTAATGAATAAGTGAAGCTTCCAAAACATCTTTTAGCCTCTCATTCATAAATGTGGCGCGCTTCACACTTATGAACAAGACTCTACTTGACATGGTTTTTAGATTTCTTAGAACAATTCTAAACCTTGTGCTCTGATTACAAGTTTGTCACAACCCATAGGTACCCCTTAGACATAACATGGCATACAAGACCCTGAGAGGCCTCATATAAGCCACTTAGCATTCATAGTCAAGATAATAGAAAATCGGCAAGATTTAAAACATTTTCAACAATTACCAAAGTCTTTAATTGCAAAGCGGAAGTCTAATACACTTGTCTCAAAACCATCTAATACAATATAATCCTTGGAATACAAGCCATACAACATGTTCAAAACTAGAAATGAAAAGAAAATAAGAGAAAATGGTGGCCAAATCCTCAAAAGCTATGAGGATTCACCAATCTTCAACCTTGCCTCTACTATAGATCTTACCAACGGGGATGAGATCCATGAATGCTGGACCCTACATTTGGATAAGAAATGTAGCCAAGAATATGCGTTAGTACAAGAATGTACTAAATATGATAGCTTGTATAGACATCACTATAAACATAAGAGTTAAACATAAGAGTTAGACAACATAAATCGTAAGCATAATCAATGCAAATGATAGATCATTTCAATATATAAGGAATACTTCTTGAAGTAACCTCAATTCATACTTAGCCAAGACATGGGTAATCCACCACTAGTCTTACTCATCATAGAAGGAAAACTCAAGCATTCATCCAAGCTCATAACCTATCATAAAATGTTCATAACTTATATTTTATAGACATGGGGAATTACCTTCTTGATTTCCTATAAAGGCTTATGGGTATTCACCTCTTGTCTTCATAAAGGATCATGGGTAGTCGCCTCTAGTCCCTTTACTTAGGATCATGGGTACTCGCCTCCATGTCCAACATCATGTGACACGAGTACTCGCCTCCATGTCTAGATATAAGGATCATGGGTACTCGCCTCCCTTTCCATCATCATGTGACACGGGTACTCGCCTCCATGTCTAGCTATAAGGATCATGGGTACTCGCCTCCATGTCCATCATCATTATAGGAACGTGGGTAGTCGCCTTTTGTTCAACTTCATGGAATAAGGGTAATCGCCTCTTATTCTATTCCAAGGAATAGGGGTCATTGCCTTATATCCTTCACATTTAGAAGTCATGGGTAATCGCCCTAGCCTCATTAATTTCTTGGTCTTTAGCTTAGATTCATTTTAGGTGAGCAATCCTTTCAACCTAGAATCATTCAATGTGAGAAAGCCTTTCACATTCATACATAAGCGAATCAAAAGGGGAACTATCCCCTCCACAGCAATTCATAACATATGCTTCACTCTCAAAGCAATATCTATCATAATCATCATATATGCTTCACTCTCAAAGAAATACCTATCATAATCATCATATATGCTTCATTCTCAAAGAAATTCATAATGTACCTTATTTATCTTATAAGAATACATCTAACTTCATAAATTCTCCTTTCATGGATCAAAACCCATTTACATCAATTCATAATAGAAACATGGGTTAAGCATGGGGACATGTAGATTCATCCTAAAAATATGTAATTCACTCAATTCATACATAAATAATTATAATCCACTCAATTGGATTAACATTCATCAAGACCCACAACATAGAAGAAAATCATAAATCAAATTGGGGAATATTAGGGGCTCCATGGATGGAAGGATTCCATGGATGAATAAAGCTGTCATACCTTTTTATCAATGCCCACCAATGATTGGAGAATGGAGACTTGACCTTGAGCCCTAGCTTCAATCTTGTTCTTCTTCAAGTTCTAGAGAGAGAAATATTTAGAGAGGAAGAACTTCGATTTTCTTTTGGGTTTTGAGAATAATGACTTGAATGGGTGAGTTTTGGGGGTTAAAATCACTTATATAGGGATCCTAGGCTAGGCAAAATGACATAGCTTTAATACAATTAAATCTAGAAAAGACCTATAAACCCTTGAACTTAAAACTGACACACCACTTTGACGGACAACCTCTTGAGCCGTCAAGGACTTCATGGCCCGTTATGGTGGCCAAGGTCCTTGACCAGCTACCTGGCTTGCCACCCATTGAATCTCTCTCTCTTCACGACCCTGTCCACGTCCCATAGTGGCTTTCACGAGCCGTCAAGTGGCTCCTGGGAGGGTCTCACTTGTGGTAGTCTTTTAGGAGCTTACTGCCTAGCCCTTCATGGGAACCACTACTAGCCGTGGTGCCCTTCATGGGGCATCATGTTGCTCTTGGGAGGTGACTCTCCCTGGGATAGCTTATGTGAGCAACCACGGGTGGCACCATGCCTCGTGATGCCCTTCACGGCCTGTGTGGGTCCACGTGAAGGTTGCCCAAGCTAAATTCTGTAGCTTATCACTTGATACATAGCCCCTTGCTTAGACAACTAGATTTCGAGGTGTTACAACAAGCTTATCTCCTTGGTTTTCTTTTGTTTGATCATCATACTATTTTAATGTCAACTTAACATTCACATCAATAAGAGTTCCTGAGGGCTTTGCACCAGACATTCCAACCTCAGCAATCAGTTGGAGTGCATATTTCTTTTGATGCATAACCATTCCAGTTTCACACCTTGTAAACTTTATGCCAAGAAAATATCTCAATTCTCCTAAATCCTTCATCTTGAATACTTGTTGTAGAGCTCCTTTTATTTCTTTTATCAGTTCAAGACTACTTCCTGTAATCAAGATATCATTAAAATACACTAGTATTATTGTAGTTCCTTCAGAAGTTTTCCTTGTAAATAAGGAATGATCACGTTGACTTTAAATGAAGTTAAGTCTTTGTAGTGCCTCTTTAAACTTGTGATTCCATTGTCTAGGTGCTTGTTTAAGACTATATAAAGACTTCACCAGTAAATATACCTTCCTCTCCTCCTTGACTGGTAAACCCCTATGGCAAGCACATGTAGAATTCATCTTACAAATCACCATTTAGAAAGGAATTGTACACATCCATTTGATGAATGTGCAATTTCCTTGCCACAACTAAGTCTAGAATGGTTCTCGCAGTCACTATTTTCACCATAGGAGAGAGTTTCTTTTTAATCTATCCCCTCCTTTTTACTGTACCCCTTAGCCACTAACCTTGCCTTATACCTCTCTACTAAGACTTGTACTTTATTTTGTAGATCCATCTTCTCCCAATTGTAGTCTTTCCTATAGGCAAATCAGATGGTTCCCAAGTGTTGTTACTTTGCAAGGCCTATATCTTAGCCTGCATTGATTTTATCCACTTTGGGTCTTTTCTAGTTTCTGCAAATGTAGCTGGTTCTATAAGCACATATGTTGAAGCAGTAAAAGCTTGGTACGACTTAGACAAATGATTATAAGCCACATAGTTAGATATAGGAAATTGTACCCCTTATTAATATTTAGGGATACAAAATCCTTCATCCATGTAGGAGGATGGACTTTTCTTATGGACCTTCTTGTGATCACTAGTTCTAGACCTTTTTGACTTTCATTGGTACCAGAATTAGGCCCTTCTACTGTTTGATCTGGCACTGTATCCTGCTCAGATTCCTCTGGCATATCTGTCTCACATCCCACTTCATGTTCACATAACATATCTTGTTCATAGCCTAGATCTAAAATGACATTTCTTATGACATTGTCACTGCTTGAATTCCAATCTAAGTTCATCATTTGAGGGCTTATGTCATTCAAAAAAGGACCAACATCACTTTTTGACAAACTAGAACAAAAGGAAACACTGACTCTTTGAATATTACATCTCTACTTACAAGGAAACTCCTGGATTCCAAATCAAACAATATATATATCCTTTTTGAGTTTCTGAGTATCGCATATGAATTGATGATTTTGACCTGGATGCTAACTTGTCATTTTCTAATAAGACCTTAGCAAAGCACAAACATCCTAAAACTTTTAGATGTGTCAACATTGGCCTATTCCCATACAACTTCTCATAGGAAGATTGACCTCCTAGGACCCTACTAGGCATCCTATTTATCAAATATAAAGCTGCAAGCACAAATTGACCCCAATATATTAAAGGAATGTGGCCTTGAAACCTCAAGGCCCTAGTAACCTATAAAACATGTCTATGCTTCCTTTATGCCACTCCATTATGTTGTGGAGTAGAAGGAAAATACCTCTGATGTATTGTACCTCTTTCTTTCAATAACTTTGCACACACAGAGATTACAACTTTGTCCTTTTATATGACCTTATCTTCTTCACTATTTTACCAAACTGAGTTCTTATGAATTGGAAGTCCATGTTTATCACTTCCCACTTCCATGTAGGAATGTTAATCTCTTGAGTCATACCTCCTTGTTTCTGGTGTTCTACCTTAATTTATTGACAGTTAGGACACTTAGCCAAAAAGTCTGCTATGTCCCTCTTCATGCCGCTCCACCAAAAGACTTCCCGTAGATCACGGTACATTTTAGTGGCACCTCGATGAATAGAATATCTAGAATTATTAGCTTCTGTAAGGATTTGCTGCCTCAAGTCACCCACATTTGGAACACATAAGTGACCCTGGTAATGAAGTACACCATATCCCCCTTGAGAGAAAACCTCAACTTTTTGCTGATGAACTGCACCTTTCAAGTGAAGTAATATAGGATCGCTATCCTGTTTTTCCTTAACCTCTGCTGCCAATGAGGATTCCGATCCATTATGAACTATCACACCACCATATGACGTGTCTGTAAGGCAAACTCCTAAGCGAGCAACCCGGTGAACATCTTTGAGTAACTCTTTCTTTCCTTCCTTTACATGTGCTACACTACCCATATACGAGAGCGTCGGCCACTACATTGGCCTTACCTGGATGGTACAACACATTCATGTCATTGTCTTTAAGGAATTCAAGCCATCTCCTCTGACGAAGATTTAATTCTTGCTGGGTGAACACATACTGGAGGCTCTTATGATTTGTGACCACTTCAACATGAACACCATACAAGTAATGCCTCCAAATCTTTATGGAAAATACTACAGCTGCAAGTTCGAGGTCATGAGTCATGTAATTCTTCTTGTGGACCTTAAGCTGTCTAGAAGCATAAACTATGATCTTACCTCACAACATAAACACACAACCTAGGCCGACCCTAGAGGCATCACAATAAATCACATAACTGTCTGAACCATCTGGTAGAGTCAATATGGGAGCTGTAGTCAACCTAGTCTTTAGTTCTGAGAAGCTTTTCTCACACTCATTTGACCACTGAAATTTGATCTTCTTTTGATTCAACTTGGTCAATGGGGAAGCTATGGATGAAAATCCTTCAACAAACCTCCTGTAATAACTGGCCAAACCCAAGAAACTTTTGATATCTGTTAGAGAGGTGGGTCTTGGCTAGTACTGGACTGCCTCAATTTTTTGAGAATTCACTCGAATCCCATCGCTGGATACCACATTACCAAGGAAAGAAACATATTGTAAACATAATTCAGATTTGTTGAACTTAGCAAAGACCTGGTGATCTTTGAGAGTTTGCAGAACAACTCTCAGATGAGTGACATGCTTCTCCTCACTCCAAGAATAAATGAGGATATTATTAATAAAAACGATAATGAACAAGTCCAAATACTATTTGAACACCCTGTTCATTAAGTCCATGAAAGCTGCAGGAGCATTTGTTATCCCAAAAGACATACTACAAATTCATAATGACCATATCGAGTCCTGAAGGCTGTCTTTAGAATGTCACTATCTCTGACTCTAAGCTGGTGATAGCCGGATCTGAGGTCTATCTTATAAAAGCAATTAGCCCCCTGAAGTTGGTCGAACAAGTCATCTATCCTAAGGATAGTATATTTTTTTCTTGATTGTGACTTTGTTCAACTATGGATTGTCAATGCACATTCTAAGAGAACACTCTTTCTTTTTCAGGAACAACACTGGAGCACCCCATGGAGAGATACCAGGTCTGATGAAGACCTTATCTTGAAGGTCTTTCAACATCTCTTTCAATTCCTTAAGCTCAGGTAGAGCCATTCTGTAAAGAGGAATCAAAATAGGCTGGGTATCTGGGAGGAGATCTATTCTGAAGTCGATTTCCCTTTCGGGAGGAACTTTAGGAAGATCTTCTAGGAACACTTCGGGAAACTCATTTACAATTGGGACTGACTCAAGAGTTGGGGTTTTAGAGTTTGAATCCTTAACACGAACAAGATGATATATATACCCTTTGGAAATCATTTTCCTAGCCTTAAGGTAAGAGATAAATCCACCCATAGGCACTGAACTACTACCCTTCCATTCTAAGACTAGCTCGTTGTAAAACTAAAACCGAACGATCCTAGTTCTACAACCGACTGAGGCATAACATGAATGTAACCAATTCATGCATAAAATGATATCAAAATCTACCATTTCTAACTCTACAAGGTTTGTTGAGGTGACTTTCTGGGAACTGTGACAGAGCAATTTCTGTATATTCGTCTAGTTATAACTGGGTCACCAACGAGAGTAAAGACTGAGAAGGGTTCTGAGAGTATTTCTGGACTAACACCAAAGTTTAATGCTATATACGAAGTTACAAAAGACAACATATCCCCTAGATCTAGCAATGCATAAACATCTAAATGAAAAACTCGTAACGTACCAGTGGCCACATCAGGAGAATCTTCTTGGTCTTGGTGAGCCTGGAGGGCATACAACCTTCTCTGGCACTGACCACTACCTTTACCAGATGAGGCACCTTGTTGAGTAGGGCAACCTACTGGCGCTACCAAAGTAGTAGACTGAGCCTTGTTACCTCCTTGTCCTTGCTTGGAAGAAGGGCAATCCTTCAACCTATGACCAAACTAGCCACACCCAAAGCACCTATCTCTATCAGTAAGACACTCACCCAGATGTTTCTTACAATACTTTGGGCAAGTTGGAAAAGTATGGTTACCTAAAGCACTCCCATGTTGCTTAGAGCCTGATCCTCTTGCTTTCTGATCCCGTCGAAACCTAAGGAATGGAGCACTAGCTGATGAAGGTGTTGGGGCTGTAGACCTTTGCTGAAACTGTGAGCGATTCCCACCACCCAACTTTTGCTGTGAGTATTCATAATTTCCTGTTCTGGCCTTTTTGTTATCCTTAGACATTTCCCTGAGCTTATTTCCCTCAACTTGCTGAGCATGCGTCATTAGTTTGGAGATGTCCATATCCCCTACAAGCATAACATTCCTACACTCGGTCTTCACCAGATCAGATACCAAAACCAAGAACTTACTCATTTGTGACCTTGGATCGGCAACCATGTGTGGAGCATACCTGGAGAGCTGGGTGAACTTCAGCCCGTAAACTTGGACCGACATTGAACCCTACTTTAAGTTCATAAACTCTTATGCCATAGCTTCTCGCAACTCCCTTGGGAAGAACCTATCTATAAAAGCTCCAGTAAAAATATCCTAGGTCATAGGAGCTGCATCCACAACCCTGTTGTTGAGTGAACCAGATATGAGCCACATCCTTAAGTTGGTAGGATGCCAGCTGCACCCTATCACTTTCGATCACTTGCATCACCTCTAGGATCTTCTTAACTTCATCAATGACGTTTTGTGGGTCCTCACCAACCTGTGATCCTAGAAACTCAAGAGGATTCATCCGAACAAAGTCTCCAACCCTAGCTACAGCTGATCCACCATTTATGGCCTGTTGATTGTTCTGATTTGACAAACTTTGAGCCAAAAGCTGGATCGCATTCCGAAATTCTACATTCATAACCTAATGGTTTGGGACTAGAGTGTCATGCCCCAAAATATGGGGCGTAACTGGCACTAGATACCCTATTAGAACAAGTTACCCACTAAAACATACTAGCAAACCAAATTGTGAGACAAAAAGATTGGGCATCACAACCTCTAAAAAGTGAATCCTGGACCCTGAAGGTCATGACCTGAATGAGAATAAACCATGCAAACAGTGGTAGGCAAGCAAAAAAAATAAAGTTGTACTAGCTAGCCGATGAGGCCACAAGTGAAGACATACCTACTTACACACACATATAAATACATGCCAAAACTATGGGTTGTAGATTGAAACATACAAAAGAAAACCCAAAATATTGTGTCCACAATAGCTTCTTAGAGTGATACAAGCACTGTCGGGACAAGGCCCCGACTATACCCAAACTGTACAACAAAAGTAAACATCCTCTGATAGCCCCAGGATAAGATGGAGCTTAGCAACTTACAACATAACCTGGAACCTAGCTGGTGTGTCAATTAGAGTCCCTGCCTGTATCTGCTCCCACGAAACAAAAAGCAGCGTCCCAAGGCAAAGGGACGTCAGTACGAATAAAAATGTACTGGTATGTAGAGTGGAAAGTAGAATCATAAATATTTACAGTAAAAGGGTAATAGAGATACCACCTGAAACTGACTCAAATAATTTCCATGACTGACATTTGGCCCCCTACTATTTAAATATGCATGGTATGCTCATATAATCGCATGTCGCAAATACATATATATATAGATGCAAATGCATGACATACTAAACCAAATGCTAGCAATGGTGGTGCCTTTCTGTAGAGAACCACATCATATTCGCCAACTTGTGGCCATCTGTGTCTCATACTTATAAATATAGGCAATAGGCCCTATACCTCCTGATTATAGCTCGGGAGTAGAATGCATAGCATGTCATGGACTTATAACACCTATAAGTTACTGTTGTCATGTTGCCAATCTTTGCCCGTTTGTAGTCTTGTTCTCATATCCCCATAATCAGTTTCATATAACATGTAACCATCTCATGGAACATAATATGTTTTTCCAAATAATCTTGAAAAGTTAATTTGAATTTTAGAAAGATAACCTAACCTTGCAGATATTCATAACAAGTTTAAGGTGATTTACTTAGTTCCTAAATTGGTTCCTAGATAATTCATAAAAGAAGTATTTCAAAAATCAAGTGTTCTAATAGTTTAAACATTTAAGTTAAATTAGAGAGTTTTGAAGATCGTGAGTTACTTTAAAGATTTTTCATAATAAGTTTAGTGGGGAAAGAGGGCTGGTTACAAGTAATAAGGGTTCCTGTAATATTTTAAGCCACATCACCCAAAGAAGAATAAGAATTCATAAATGCGGACATATAATCAAAGAAACTGATTAAATGACATGTATATGTCAAATACTCTATTTCTCCGAACGAGTGGAATATAAAATAATAGAATAATGAAAATAATTCAGCTGAGATCCAATGCCTTTCACTGAAGGTCTTTCTAGCAAGAGATTAGCAAAATATCACATTCGGCGTTTTAGGAATTTCCGAGGAGTGGTGCCAAAAAAAGGGACGTAGCTTAGCCTTAACATACCTTTCCAATGAATGCTCGTATGGCCGTAGCTTCTTCACGAAAGGTTTTCTTTACGTCCTAAATTTTGCAAACATTATATATACTGAATAGTTGCTCGCTTCTCTATCACAAGGGCAACATGAATGGTGAAGTAAAACCTTTAATGACTTCTTGGTACTCTCCTTGACCCTTGGTTGTGGAAGAGATGAACCTTAATTCTAATCCTCAATATTCTTATACAGCGCTGCTGAACCAATACAACAAATCCAAATCTTGACCAAAACAATACAAAAACTATTGAATATAAATAATCATGGGAAACCTATAGTTAAATTCACGATGGATGAGTGTAGGAGAACAACAAATATTAACAAAGAAAGAAAAGAAAAGATAACAAGGTTATGTTACGTTGGTTTATTAAAATAATGACTGCAATATAAATACATAGATTCATAACTTAAAAAGCTAAAGAAAAGGAGTAAAATAAGTTAACCTTATATCATATAACTAAAGCCTAAAATATAGCTAATGACTAATTAGATTCTACCAAACAATACATTCTTATTTATCTGAACTTAATCCCATTTTAAAGTTATCTACTGATACAACCTAAGGTCGAACTAATCTCTAGAATTTGAGGAACCACTTTCAACATTCCTCCTTGACTCAAGAGCAGCAACCTCAAGTTTTCTTCTATGAAACTCAAATCATGCTCTAGGTAGGGCCTTAGTTAAAATTTCAAAAGTCTGAAAATTAGTTTTTTAGTACACTGTCTATATCTCCATTCTTTTTCACCTCCCTCAAGAGATAAAGCTTGATATTGAAATTTTATTTCTTTCCATGTGAAAAGGGATTATTTGCAATTGAAATTGCAGGTTGATTATCAACAAAGATTTTAGTGCTCTTTTTTTACTCCAAGTATAAATCTGCCAAAAACTCCTGAATCCAAAAGGGCTTGATTCGCAGCTGATGCAGCTGGAATGTATTCTACTTCAACTCTTGATTGAGCCACAATATCTTTTTTCATTGAACACCAAGAGAACATTCCAGAACAAAAATTAAAACAGTAACCTGAGGTATTTCTCTTATCAACTGAGCTATCTCCTTTGATACTACTATCCAATGTTTATGTTTGTCTTCAAATGTTCTCTGATATCTCTCAATCCATACTGCATGAAAAAATTCAGTGTACACCAATCAGAGGAGCTGAGCATTATGTGTCTTGCCTTTTGTGTTTAGAATAATCCACTAGGAATGTTGCTCTAATGATGTTTCTTGATATGTTGATATATTCATCCAGTTTAGTAATCTATTGAACATTTTTTGAGTGAAGTGAAAGGATACAAAAAGGTGATCTCTCGACTCCAAATCTGCTTGACAAAGTTTACACTTGGGGTCAGCGTCTATGCCCATGATGTTAATCTATCAGTAGTTAGGAGTATATTTTGCAATTGCAACAAAAGCATGAATCTAGCTTTAGGTCTAGCTGCATTTGCAAACATCATACCTGTCCAAGGAACGCTATCCCTCTCCCCAATAAGTAGATCATCTTGATGGTAACATTTTTATGTCAAAGTAGTTGAGTTTTTTCAAGTAAACTCCTAGCTACTATAATATTTTTAACCATCTAAGATGCCTGTTGTGGTAGTGGAGCTGATATGATATGATTACTCTTGATGTAAAAATAATGAATACATCTGATCCAAATCTTATCAGCTTTATGAGCTATATTCCAACATGATTTTGTTGTTCCTTCCATGTTCCATATTTTTAGGTTAATAAGATTTAGTCTATCTTGTGACTTGGGAAGGCACATCTTGTCTCATTCTATTATGGCCCTTTTTGTAATAGTGTTAGTTCCTGACCAGATGTAACTTCTACAGTAGGCCTCAATAAGCGTTATGATCTTAGAGGGAATCACAAAAACTTGAGCCAAACTAGTTGTGTTCTACCTATATAAGAAAGTTTTTTTGCAGTCCAAGAAGAGATTCTTGCTATAATTCTATCAATAAGAGGAGCCCATTGGCCAACAGACATCTTCTTGGTGGATAGTGGTATACCTAGATATTTGAATAGTAATTCCCTAAGGGTAAAACCAAACTGTAGTAGTAAGTTCTCTTGTATTTGCTCATTGATGCCATCAAAGTAGAAATAGCCTTTACCAGTGTTTGCTTGGTATAAGGAGGCAATAGAAGGTTGATCACTTCTTGAAAACAATAAAATATCATCTGCAAAACATAGGTGAGTAATACAAAGTTTGGAGCACTTGGGATGATACTTGTACTCTCTATTTGCTTTGAAATTACCTAGACATATGGTCAAATACTCCATAGCAATAGCAAACAAATAGGGAGAGATATGGTCTCCTTATCTAACTTCCTTAGAAGCATCAAAAGGTTTAGTAGGCTCACCATTTACTATGATTGAATAGTGAACAGTTTGCACACACTCTAAAATACATTGAATGAATCTAGTAGGAAAGCAAAACTCTTCCAGCATCTATTTCACATAGCTCCACTCTACCGAATCATATGCTTATGTAGATCAATTTTGATCATGCACCTGGGTGAGATATGATTTCTAGCATAGGCTCTCAATAGTTCATTGGCCAAAATTATGTTGTTAGCTATTTTCCTACTAGGATCAAATCCAGATTGTGCTTCACATAATATGGTAGGCATAACTTGCTCAAACCTTGCAGCAATAATCTTGGCAATCATCTTGTAAAGGGTAGAGTAGTAGGCAATTGGCTGATAATCATTGATATTATTTTGTGCAACATTCTTGGGAATCAGGCTTATCATAGTACAATTAATAGGTCTATATATTTTCCTTGATTGAAAAAAATCCATTACTGCATCACAAATATCCTATTTAATTGTTCTCCATGATTTTTGAAATAAATATACATTGTATCAATCTACTCAAGGAGCTTTATCATCTCCTATTGCTTTTTGTGCTTCATATACTTCCTTTTAAGTGACATTTTTTTTCATAACTCCACTCCTTGAGCATGAGAAACAGTGGGACCCTTTTGCATTGCCTGTATGTTGACACTAGGAAGAATTGGTTTGGTTGTTCCCATAAGTCCTTTGTAGAAGTCCATAACCTATTTTTTTATGTTGTCTAGATCAGTCAGCTTAATCGTTGTGATAGATTTAAGCTCATGTATTTGTTTCCTGGTATTCCTCTACTTCATCACTGCATAAAAGTTTTTATTGTCGGCATCTCCCAGCTTTATGCAATGGGATATTGATTTCTGTCATAGGCAACTTTCTTTAGTATTAATTCATCTTTCAATGTCATGCAAATATTATTTTTCTTTATGTAGTAGATCATATGAGCATTGTGAAACTATCTGGCTTTGGACCCGGGCAATACACATTCTAGCTTTGGACCTGGGCAATATCCATTCTGGCTTTGGTGATCTTACCTGTAATATTCAAGAATTCTTCCTTATTCAGTCTCTTAAGCACGGGCTTTAGAGATTTGAGTTTTTCCCACACTTTTGCCATCTTCCCTTTTGGACTCTGTTTATTCTAGACTGATGCTATAATATTATCAAATGTATAATGATCACCCCAAATATTAAAGAATATAAAGGAAGTTTTTACCCTCCATATAACACTTTCAACTTTGAGCAGGATGGGAGAATGATCAGGGTATTAGGAAGATCATAAGTAGTGATTACATGTCCCCATTGGATCATCATATCTCAGTTCCTAAATACTCTATAAATTCTGCTATAGATTCTATTTGTTCCTAGTTGTTTATTGCTCCATGTATAATAATCTCGCCTCCAAGGTAGTTCATGCATCTGTATATCTTGGATGCACTCAGTGAAATCTCTGATCTCTACAGATGTGACAAAGCCCCATATATTCTATCATTCTGGTGAAGTATACCATTAGAATCACCTTCTTTTATCCATGGTTGTGAGACACCTTGGCTAATCTCTATTAAGTTATCCCAAAAGGATTTTCTCTTTTCTATAGTGTTGAATCCATACATGATATTAAAAAAGACACTAAAGATCACTAGTAGTGGTAGTAATGTAACAAAGTATAATTTGGGAAGTAGAGCATATGTGAGTAATCATGTATCAATTTGGATCCCAAACTATCCAAATCCTACTATTAACTACATCCTGATATTTACGTAGGGTGTTCAAGTTAGGAATGATATGATTAGCTTTATTCATTGAGTCGTGTTCTTTAACTCTCGTTTCCACTAATCGTTCAAGATTAATATGATTATTCTTAAAATAATGCTTCAACTCCTTTTGATTGTGCCATTTATTAATACCTCACACATTCCAGATCATCCTATTCATTGAGGAGATTTAGTCAGGTCTCCTTTATCAGGAGGGTGTTTGTTGTTGCCACATGTATCTCTCTGATCACTACTACACCCTTTCTCTGTGGTATAGTGCTTAATGTTAGGAACTTTATAAGATCATACACTAGACCAGTTTTTAGAGCTTCCTGAATTTGCTTTCTGGGAGGAGTGTTAGTACCAGATCTATCAAAGTTCCTTAAGGATCATGAGAGCTATGACCTTCAATATTTATTTTGTCACATGAAGTTTTGGGGTGTTGAGCATATGTGCTAGTAACCTCATTTTGATCTTTTGTGATGATCTCAGAGGGAATGACACCTTTAGTATTCCATGTTTTCTCAATCTTCCTCGACTCATGTCTCTTTCTTTATTTTGCTACTAGAGCTTTTATATCCTGTAGATGGTTGGAGTGTCCAACAACAAAGTATACAGTACAAAAGTTAGGGCGCCATTTATACACTACTTGATCCTCAAATTGATTACCATTGGGATCCAAAACTATTATCTCTCCGGTAAGGTTTTAGTGATATTCACTTCTATGAGCTTCTTTGCGAAGGAGATTCTAGTTTGTTTTATTGTGCACTCATCAGCCAAAACAGGAATCCCCACCACACTTTCTATTCTACTTAATGATTCTCTCCCCCAAAACGATACTGGCGAATCTGGAAATTTAATCCATAAAGGAATCAATGTAGGAAACTATTCGCTGAAATCAGAATCCAGAGTCCAAGGTTTCATGGTAATATGCTTATTATTCATTGTGTATGGACCAAAAAAGAGTACCTTATTCAAATCTTAAGTGGATTGGAATCTGATTACCTAGTATCCTTTTTCATGGTAGCAAAGCTCTGGATCCGCATCACATGTCCAGAATTGCCTAATGTATCTCATAATAGCATTATACCCTGGTGTTTCTCCTCTAAAATAGGCAACTAGATTTGGTTTTCACTTTGTTACTTCTCTATCATGCACCTCTTGGATTATTTGTACCACTAGTTGCCCGTTAAGAATTTTTAGAGGCATATACTTGAGAGACAAACCATTGGTTGCTGCCCTATTATTAGTGAATAAGGAGGTCTAAGTAGCATATTTTTGTGGATCGTTAACCCCAACACCTACAATGTTGTTAGTAAGTGGAGATTAAAATCCTCTTGTTGCAGATATGGGTACCACTGTTCTTCAAGATTGGGTTGCAATCACTATCCATCGATTCAGCTAGCGGGATGGAGCTTAGTTGTACCCTCCTCAAGGATTTATTGTCCTCAGAGGAGGTGCTAGCGTCATGGGTGATGTTAACGTTAGTGGGTAGTGTGGGGCTGATTTGTTTTCCCTTATCATCGTGGTTCATCAAAGGTATAGAACTGTGTATCACAAAGCTAGGTTGTATCTGAAGTCTTCCTCGACCTCTTCCACGACCTCTATCCATAGCAGCCACTAGCGGCGCATGTTAAATTCATGTGAGCTACCTTAAGAATTATTATATTTTGTCTCTTTATTATTGAATAAGGATAATTCAATACAACTTTGGAATTTTGGTTTGATGTTGAAATTCTCAAGTAGTGACTAAATTAATTTTGGTTAATTTTTCAAAGGAAGAAGTTGAAGTTGTTGTGGTTGGAGCTGGTCCATCAGGTATAACTGTTTCAGCTTGTTTAAACAAATTTGGCGTAAAACATTTTTTATGCCCAATTTGTTCAAACAAGCTGAAGCAGATATCCTTGATGCACCACCTCTAAACACAACCACTTCAACTTTTTCCTTTGAAATATTAACCATTGCATTTTCCAGATCCAAAAACCAACTCTTTCTTAAACACACCTGAATTGCAAGGGTTGTTTTATCGGAAGCCTTGAGAAGATTTTGCTTTGTGGACGTTCATGGATCTAAATTTTGAATCTTGAACTAAAGAAGAAGCACTGCCAGTGTGTTTCCTCCACTTTTTGTGTCGATGGGAGGTTTTCGATTCCATTTCTTTTAAAGAAAATCTAATCTATCTGAGAGGTCTTAGGGTTTCAATGTTCTACTGAGGTGATGTCTAGATATATATTATAGAATTCTTTTCTAAAACAATGGTCCTTTTTTGTGTAATAGGTACAAAATTTAGTACCTTAAGTAACACTTGAACAACTTTTATTCTATATTCACAAAAAATGAGCACTTTAAGACTCTGCCTAGTAAAGTACATTAAAGATGATGCGTCAATTGTATGCTCAAAAGAGTCTTAAATTTCATTTTCCAAAATATCAGTCAAAGAAATCTAGTGTTGGATTAGAAGGTAATTAGTCAAAGACGCTCAAAAGAATCATAAATTTCACCTCGTAAAATATTTCCTTTTCCTTAAAATTGACTAAAACAATCCAACTTGTGCTTTGATTAACTCGAAGAACCGAAAGAGCAGATAACGTATATGAATCAAGGAAATTATTCCAAGAATAGAACTATAAAATAATAATAATATTATATTATAAGTGGGAACAAAAAATATTAAATGTTGAATTACCAAATTATCCTTTAAAAGTTGAATAGTCATATTTTGTTATTCAATTAAGCACTAATCTTTTGATTTTTGGTATATAAAGTAAACTTATCTATCCATTAATAATAATATTTCATCAAAATGAAACAAAAGAAAACATATACGTTCTTACTTATTACATTAATTCAATGTGGTGGAATTGCTTTCATATTACATAGTTATTGCAATATAAATTTGAAGTTTATATATATATATATATATATGAACTTCAAATTAATATTGTTTAGGAAGTCCATGTGACAGACATATGTCTGTGGTCAAGAAAATCATTTACTCTTTTCTTGCTCTTTTTAGATTTTCAATATATTTAAAATTAACATGTTACGTCTAGAAAAAAAATCAAAAGACACTCTGTTAATTATTTTAGTTACACCTTTTAATTATCTTAATCACATATTTTCCCACATCTACAATCGTTTTATCCTTCTTGAACTTAATGAAGAGGTTGAAACATATTTGTTTCAATGAATAAGACATTGAAAGGAGACAATAACATAGTTACAGAATATGAGGTGTTTTAATCATTAAATTTTGAAGAATACTATATAAATATGCATTACATTAATCATTCTAACAAATGATTTTATCATATGTCTTTTCTTCTACATTCTCACTAATCCAGATTTTTTATTTAATTTCCATTTTTAATTTTATACATAGATTATTGATAGTGTTGTTATTTACTAGCAAAATATATCTCATAATTTTTTTATTTGTCTTTTACTATCTTGAGTTTGTGATTGCTTTATATAAAATTACTTGAGAATAGGAGCCGGATGAGTAGCAGAATACTGATGTTTCGATTGTACTTTTGTTTTCATTGTGTTTGTTGTTTATTACATTCCAATTTAATTAATATTTAAATTGTTTGTAATACTAGATATGGCACTCATGTGCAACACACGTATCCAGAACTAGTATTCTTCTAAAAGTGTGAAGCAAAAATGTTAAAAGTTTGATTACTAAAATACCCTTATAAAGTCATAACATTTATGGATAAAAATGTAAATATAAACATTAATCCAAATAAAGTATATATTCTATTAAGCACTATCTGTAACATCCCTCTTTAGAAAGAACTAGAAATAGAAGGAAACCGTTTTTTGAAATAATCAAATTTGGAAAGTTTGACAAATTAAGTTAATTATGAGTTTTGGGTCAAATTCAAATGATCATAACTTCTAGCTCAGGATGAGTTAGGCGTGCTACAACATACCGTAGGAAAGGTCTTT
Organism: Solanum lignicaule; assembly: GCA_029582545.1. NCBI lineage: Eukaryota > Viridiplantae > Streptophyta > Magnoliopsida > Solanales > Solanaceae > Solanum > Solanum lignicaule. The sequence continues at coordinate 19,685 of JAJOOF010001327.1, read as the reverse complement.
GAATTATCTTTCCAACGCCATAGAGTTTGATCAGTTTTAAGTTCATATGAAGGAGATATACCCATTTGAATTTGGGCTGTCCTGATAAGAAAAGTCAAAACCAGATTTTTGAAGGTTATTATGGTCTTTTCGCTACCCAATTAATTAATTTCATTTTTGGTAATTAAGTTGGGGTCCAAACTGATTGGATTCAGTTTACTCTTTATCAAAACAAGTTAGGATTTTGAGAGAAGAGAAAAGAAAAGGAGAAAAGAGGAGAAGGAGCAAGGAATCGCCATGTTCTTGAAGAATTGCTTGTGGATTTCGTCAAAGGGTGATTCCTACGAGGTATGTGAGACTTTCAAAGTGTTGGGTTCATTCACCCATGCACCAATCATGTTTATTTGAGCAAAATTTGTTCTAGAAAGTTGAAAGGTGATGAATCTTGAATGGTGTTCTTGAAATTGGCCGTAGTTCTTTATTTAGGTTGAGATTGAAGAGTTCCTTGAGGTTATAATGTTGTTTAATTGAGTTTTTTGAGTTAAATTCTTGTGTATACATACTGGGTATCTGAATCTAAAGGGAATTTGAGAAAAAGAACCGAGTTTAGGCGAATTGGTGTTAGAAAATGAAGAAGGAACAAGTCGGGCAAATCTGGGTACCAGGTCTGCGTCACGGACCTGTTCCTCAGGATTGGAAAAATCTTCTCTGCATCGCGGAGCGGTCAGAGACTCTTCTGCCTCACAATTTATTTCACGACCAAATATTTAAATGCATCTCTTTGTCGCGGACTTGCTTCTAGGCAGTCATTTCTTGATTGTTTCTCATGTTTAACTATCTAAAAATACTCCTAAACATCATGAGATCTTTTCTATCAAAAGTTACAATCCTTGAATCAATAAATTCAAATTCAAGGAAAGTTAAGAGTCAAGTCAAGAGAAGTTAAAAGTAAAGTCAAAAGAAGTTCATAGAGTTTTCCAAAGGTCTTTTACAAACATTTTAACTTGTTTTAAGACTTGAGGTTTGAGTTGAGTAAAGAGTATAGAGTAAAGGTTGAAGTTAATTTCTTTAAAAGGAGTATATCGGGACTATGTATTCCCAAAGAGTTAATGTTTTCACATTTAAACAAGAAAGGAAACTGAGATTTCCAAAGAGCCTTTGAGCTAGTTTTCAGTAAAGAGTAAATGCTTTCACAATTAAGCAAGAGAGGAAACTTGATTTCCAAGAGAGCCTTTGAGCTAAGTTTTGAGAAATTATCTCAAACCACAGAGTTATGTTTTTAAACATATTGAGCTAATATATTTTGGGAGTAGTATTGAGCACCGATATGGGGGAGAGTTCAAAGAACTCCTTGCCCCCATAAACCATGTAGCCACCATGGGTAGAAAGAGGTCATACTTTTTAGATGATTCCTTAGTGCTTTTTAGCATAGACTAGTGGATCCACTTAGTAGTCAGGTTCTATACCCTCGGCAAGGTATAGTACGACTCTTGCAGCGTGAGGTAAAATGATGTGTCATCACAATAGCTCTTACGTGATGGTTGTCGGTTAGAGAAACTCCATAGTAGTATTTTGTATTTTTATATACATTTCAGAGTTTACATTGTATCTTTGCATACACACAGAGTCATTATTGTATTTATAAATACACAGAGTTGTTATCCATGTTTCAAAAAGCTTTTCTTTATGTTGCACTTGTTTATACTGCTTTATATTGAAATGAGTTCAGTTTAGCTGAGTTGAGTTGAGACCAGGTTTGTTCTTTCAGTTCTTTCCAAGCTTATGCCTTGTTTAGTGTTCCCCTCGTATACTCGTACATTCAATGTACTGATGCCATTTAGCCTGCATCTTTTTATGATCCAGACACAGGTAACCAAAATCAACATCTAGCGCACCGTTGATTCTAGTTGAGCTTCAGAGTTGTTGGTAAGCCTCCTTGCTTCTTGAGGACCTCCTTTTATCGCTTTCACTATGTTTAGTTCATTAGGATGTCGTGGTTCTTGTCCCAACGTCCATCTCAGTTGTTTAGAGGCTTCATAGAAAGTTAGTTGATATTAGTTCTTGAGTCTTTAAATTTCAGTTATGTTTAAGACTTGAGTTGCCACTTTGGCCAGTGAATGTTATTTTAATACATTCCCAGTTATCTTTGAGCTCTCAGTTTACTTTTAAAAGTACACTTATGTTGAGTTAAGTCTTCCTTTGAGTAAGTAAGCCAAGCCAAGGGTTCGCTTGGGGCCAACAATGGTTCTCGAGTGCCGGTCCCGCCCAGGGTGTAGACTTGGGGTGTGAGAAACTTGGTATTAGAGCACAAAGTTCTATAGTACTAGGAAGTGTATGAAGCCGTGTCTGTAGAGTCCTAGTTATTGGTGTGAAGTGTGCCACATCTATAATTAGGAGGATGCAACACTTAGAAACTATCTCACTTCTTTCATATTTATTTCATGCATTAGAGTTTTATCTCTAAAACATTTCTTCTCATTCGTGCGTGTGTCCTTCAGATCATGCCTCCACGAAGAGCTGTCAAGTAAGAAAGGCAATGAAACTATGCTTAGAGGGGATATGGACATAACAGGGCAGATGATCCATGCGCAACAAGTTGAGAAGGACAAGCTGAGGGTTAGAGAAGAGTTTAAGAATAAAAGGGCTAAGACATCAAGGAATGATTTCGGGCAGCAGAAGAGTAATGCGAATCGGTCTTCCTTCCAACAGAAACAAATAGGACCCGCTCCATCATCTGCTAGTGCACCTGCACCAAAGAATAAGGGTGAGTATAGAATAGTCAGAATTTTAGAGCTAAACCTGCCTATTCTTAAGGTAGTATGGCACAAGGGGGTCGTAAGCCTCCTGCATGTGCTAAGTGTGGTAGGAACCACTCAGGGATGTGTCATGATGGCTCCACTAGTTGCTTGAAGTGTGGCCAGAATGGTTATTTTATGCAAGAGTGTCCAAAGAATAAGCAGGGTAACAATAATGGGGGAAATAGAGCCCAATATTCTTCAATTGCTCCACCAGACAGAGCTGCATATAGAGGAGCTATTTCAGGGGCAGGTGGAGGAGCAAACTGTCTTTATGCTATTACTAGTCGCCAAGAGCAAGAGGATTCGCCAGATGTTGTCACTGGTATGATCCAAGTCTTTCATTTTGATGTTTATGCTTTGTTAGATCCAGGAGCGAATTTATATTTTGTAACTCCTTATCTTGCGATGAATTTTGATGTTCTTCCTGAGCAACTTCTTGAGCCCTTCAGTGTTTCTACACCTGTTGGTGAGTCTATTCTAGTAGAGAGTATATCATGGTTGTACCATTTCCATCAATCACAAGAGCACCATGGCTGATTTAATTGAGATAGACATGGTAGATTTTGATGTCATTCTAGGTATGGACTGACTTCATGCCTTTTATGCCTCAATTTGTTATAGAACTCGAGTTGTCAAGTTCCAGTTTCCTAATGAGCCAGTTATAGAGTGGAAGAGTAGTTCAACAGTACCTAAGGGTCATTTTATTTCTTACCTTAAGGCAAGAAAGTTAGTTTCCAAGGGGTGTGTCTATCACTTAGTCTGAGCTAATAACTCTAGTGTTGAGAGATACCTCATATTCAGTCAGTTCAATTAGTAAAAGAGTTTCCATAAGTCTTTCTAGATGATCTTCCCGGAGTCCCTCCTGAGAGAGAAATAAACTTCGGTATAGATATTCTTCCCGATACCCGTCCTATATCTATTTCACCATATAGGATGGCACCAACAGAGTTGAAAGACTTAAAAGAGCAGTTGAAAGATCTCCTAGAGAAAGGTTTTATTCGACCAAGTGTCTTACCTTGGGGCGCTTTGGTCTTTTTGTGAGAAAGAAGGATGGTTCTCTTAGAATGTGTATAGATTACCGTCAGTTGAATAAGGTTACTATCAAGAATAAGTATCCTCTTCTGAGAATTGATGATCTGTTCGATCAGCTTTAGGGTACCACTTGTTTCTCTAAGATAGACCTCAGATCTGGCTACCATCAGTTAAGAGTAAGGGAATGTGATATTCCAAAGATAGCTTTCAAGACCCGTTATGGTCATTATGAGTTTCTAGTCATGTCATTCGGTTTAACTAATGCGCCCGCAGCGTTAGTGGACATTATGAATATAGTGATCAAGCCTTATTTAGATATGTTTGTTATCGTATTCATTGCTGACATACTAATCTATTCGAGGAATGAGGAAAATCATGCTAGCCATCTCAAAATAATTCTCCAAACTCTAAAGGATAGAGAGTTGTATGCCATGTTCTCTAAGTGTGAGTTTTGGCTTGAGTCTGTGGCAATCTTCGGCCACATTGTTTCCGGTGATGGAATTAGAATTGATACCCAAAAGATAAAGGAAGTGCAGAATTGGCCTAGACCCACAACTCCAACTAATATTAGGAGTTTTTTGGGGTTGGATGGATATTATAGAAGGTTTGTCGAGGGGTTCTCATCTCTTTTGTCCCCTTTAACAAGTTGACTCAGAAGACATTTAAGTTTCAATAGTTTGGAGCTTGTGATAAAAACTTTAAGGAATTGAAAAACAGGTTGACTACTACCCTAGTATTGACCTTACCAGAAGGTACACAAGGCTTTATTGTATATTGTGATGCGTCTAGAGTTGGTTTGGGTTGTCTGTTAATGCAGAATGGCAAAGTTATAGCTTATTCCTCAGACAGCTTAAGGTTCACGAGAGAAACTACACAACCCATGACTTAGAGTTGGATGCCGTAGTATTTACTTTTAAAATATGGCGTCATTATTTGTATGGTATTCATGCAGATGTATTCACTGATCACAAGATTCTTCAGTATGTGTTTAGTCAGAAAGAGCTTAATCTCAAACAGAGAAGGTGGTTAGAGTTACTCAAAGACATGAGCATTCTTTATCACCTAGGTAAGGCTAATGTTGTTGCTGATGCCTTGAGTAGATTATCTATGGGTAGTACTGCCCATTTTGAGGAACATAAGAAAGAGTTAGCAAAAGTGGTGTATAGACTTGCACAATTAGGAGTTCGATTAATGGATTCCAAAGAAGGACGGGTAGTGGTGATGAATGGGGCTGAATCATCATTAATGTCAGAAGTGAAAGAGAAGCAAGACCAAGATCCTATTTTGCTTGAATTAAAGGCAAATGCTCATAAGCAAAAAGTAATGGCTTTTGAACAAGGGAGATATGGTGTATTAAAGTATCAAGGTAGGTTGTGTGTACTAAGGGTGGTGGATGAGCTCCAAGAGAGGATCATGGATGAAGCTCATAGCTTTAGATATTCTATTTATCCGGGTTCCACAAAGATGTATCGTGACTTGAGGGAAGTGTATTGGTGGAATAGTATGAAGAAAATTATTGATAATTTAGGTGCTAAATGCCCGAATTGTTAACAAGTTAAAGTAGAGCACCAAAGGCCCGGTAGTGTGGCTCAGAATATAGAATTTCCGGAATGGAAGTGGGAGATGATCAATATATATTTCATTACAGGTTTACCAAGGTCTCGCAAGTAGCATGATTCTATTTGGGTGTTTGAGCTGAATGTTAGATGTTACACCCTTAGCCTACTAAGAGTAATCTCATTCGAGGACGAATGATCCCAAGGGGGAGATATTGTAGCATCCCGCTTTAGAAGGAACTAGAAATAGAAGGAAACCGTTTTTGGAAATAATCAAATTTGGAAAGTTTGACATATTAAGCTAAGTATAAGTTTTGGGTAAACTTCAAACAATCCTACCTCCTAGCTCAGGATGAGTTAGGCATGCTACAAGATACCGTAGGAAATATCTTTGAATTATCTTTCCAACTCCACTGAGTTTGATAAGTTTTGAGTTTGTATGAGAGAGATATGCCCATTTGAAGTTGGGCTGTCTAGATAAGGAAAGCCAAAACCGGATTTTTGAAGCGTATTATGGTCTTTTCGCTACCCAATTAATTAATTTCGTTTTTGGTAATTAAGTTGGGGTCTAAAATGATTGGATTCAGTTTACACTTTATCAAAACAAGTTAGGGTTTTGAGAGAAGAGAAAAGAAGAGGAGAAAAGAGGAGAAGGAGAAAGGAATCGCCATGTTCTTGAACAATTGCTTGTGGATTTCGTCAAGGGGTGATCCCTATGAGGTATGTGAGACTTTCATAGCATTGGGTTCATTCACCCACGCGCCAATCATGTTTATTTCAGTGAAATTCGTTCTAGAAGTTGAAAGTTGATGAATCCTGAATGGTGTTCTTGAAATTGGCCTTCGTTCTTGGATTAGGTTGAGATTGAGGAGTTCCTTGAGGTTATAATGTTGTTTCCTTGAGTTGTTTGAGTTAGATTCTTGTGTATACATACTGGGTATCTGAATCTAAAGGGAATTTCATAAAAAGAACCGAGTTTAAGCGAATTGGGGTTAGAAAACGAAGAAGGAACAAGTTGGGCGGTCCGCGTCGCGGACCTGTTCGTCAGGATTGGAAAATCTTCTCTTCATCGCAGAACGGTCACAAACTCTTTTTCCTCAAAATTTATTTTGTGACCAAATATTTAAATGCATCTCTGTGGACTTGCTTCCAGGCAGTGATTTCTTGATTGTTTCTCAATTTTAACTATAAAAAAACTCTCATAAACATCATGAGATCTTTCCTATCACAAGTTACAATCCTTGAATCCATAAATTTAAATTCAAGATAAGTTAAGAGTCAAGTCAAAATAAGTTCGTAGAGTTTTACAAAGGTCTTTTACAAACGTTTTAACTTTGTTTTAAGACTTGAGTTTTGAGTTGAGTAAAGAGTAAAGGTTGAAGTTCATTTCATCAAATAGAGTATGTCGGGACTATGTACCCAAAGAGTAAATGTTTTCACATTTAAACAATAAAGGGAACTGAGATTTCCAAAGAACCTTTGAGCTACTTTTCAGTAAAGAGTAAATGCTTTCACAATTAAGCAAGAGAGGAAACTTGATTTCCAAGAGAGCCTTTGAGCTAAGTTTTGAGCAATTATCTTAAACCACAGATTTATGTTTTTAAACATATTGAGCTTGTATATTTTGGTAGTAGTATTCAGCACCGATATGAGGGAGAGTTCAGACAACTCCCAACCCTCATAAACCATCTAGCCACCATGGGTATAAAGAGGCTATACGTTTTAGAGGATTCCTTAGTGCTTTTTAGCATAGACTAGTGGATCCATTTAGTAGTCAGGTTCTATAACCTCGGCGAGGTATAGGACGACCCTGACAGCGTAAGGCAAAATGTTGTGTCATCACAATAGCTCTTACCTGATGGTTGTCAGTTAGACAAACTCCCATAGTAGTATTTTGTATTTTTATATAAACTTCAGAGTTTACATTGTATCTTTGCATACAGACAGAGTCATTATTGTATTTCTAAATACACAGAGTTGTTATCCATGTTTCAAAAAGCTTTTCTTTATATTGCACTTGTTTATGCTACTTTATATTGAAATAAGTTCAGTTCAGTTCAGTTCAGACTAGGTTTGTTCTTTCATTTTCTTTCAAGCTTATGTCTTTCTTAGTGTTTCCCTCGCATACTCGTACATTCAATATACTGATGCCATTTGATCTGCATTTTTTATGATCAGACACAAGTAACTAGGATCAGCATCCAGCGTAATATTGATTCTAGTTGAGCTGCAGAGTTTTTGGTGAGCCTCCTTGCTTTCGGAGGACCCCTTTTATCGCTTTCAATATGTTTAGTTCATTAGGATGTCGTGGGTCTTGTCCCGACGTCCATCTCAGTTGTTTAGAGGCTTCATAGATAGTTAGTTGATGTTAGTTCTTGAGTCATTCAATTTCAGTTATGTTTGAGACTTGAGTTTCCACTTTGGCCAGTGAATGTTATTTTAATACATTTTAAGTTATCTTTGAGCTTTCAGTTTACTTTTAAAACTATAGTTATGTTGAGTTAAGCCTTTCGTTGAGTAAGTAAGCCAGACCAAGGGTTCACTTAGGGCCAACAATGGTTCTCGAGTGTCAGTCCTTCCCAGGGTGTAGGCTCGGAGCGTGATGATGAGTCCACGATTTGTACTCATTTAGGGCATTATTTTATTAGATTTAGTGTCCTCAAATGTATATTTTGTGTGAAAAACTTATGTAAATTCTTGAATTTCAGGTATTTGGATTGAGGAACAAACCATGGACACTAATGAGAAAAAAGAAACAAGGAAGCTGAAAAAATGAAGAAAAAAAGTCCTAAGGATCGCCCAATGCATTGGGCGAATCTCCGAATGGCCTTGTCCTCTCCTAATATTCCAGTGTGCCAAGCCCTGAAGGAGAAAATCAAGTAGGCGATCGAAAGGAGCAATCGGCGAGTCACCATACCGTTCTGCGATGCAGTGCTATATCGCCTAAAGTTATAGAGTTTGAAGATGCCGAAGGCCAAAGCAGAAAGGCGATGGAATTGACCAACGGGTGGATCGGCGATCCCAACTAACTGCGTCGAATGGTCCTTCGCAGCACACTTTTTGACAACTATAAATACTTGTTTAAATTTCTAGCTTAGTATCTGATCTTTTGTTGAAACATAATATTTTGCAGTTTTTGATGTTTAGAGTTGAGAACTGAATAGAGAGACAATATTTCCTTAGCTTTGAAGATTTGAAGATTTCCATTTCTAAGAAATTTGGAGTGGGTGTTGAAGATTCTTCATCTTAGACCTTTGTAAAGACAATATCAATCGTACCCAGTTGATGCAAACACATCTTGGTAACGATTTTTACTTTGTTACTATGTCTAGCTGAAACCCCAATTCTTGGGGTGTGATTATGTCATTATAAGTTTATTTAACTGCTGGGTATTGTTAATTGATAGTTTATTGTTTTTTAAAAGTGATTTGATTAAGCAATTATGGTTGAATTTAATGGGTTGTAGTTGCAAATACAATCTTAACTTCATGTTTTTGGCTTGCTCGACAGAGAGGTTTTAAAACCAAAATTACTGAATCGATGGTCTGTGGGTATTGGGTTATCATGGGTTCAGCTCGAGAGAGTGAACCCTAAACCCTTTTCCACACATTCAACTCGAGAGAGTGAATGGACTAAAGCGAAGGCTGTGCTTCATTGCTGCTTATTGGTGTTTGAGAGAAACCAATTTGAATCGGGGTAAATTTTTTGAGAGAAAGTTTACCCCCACTAAAGTCTAGCTTATTCACTGATTTGCAGATGTTTACTATTAATTGCAGTTACCCGATTTTTTACCTTAGTCCATAATCCAATGACATCCCAAAAATCCCATCTCCATATTCGTATTTTCGTGGTATTTACTGTTTTAGTTGTTAATACAAACAAACCCCCTTGATATTTAACACTTGTGTCTCTTATAATTTAAACCATGTTTTTATTCGTAAATGTTTTTAGCTATGATTGACTAGAGCATATTCTTACTTGCCCATTGATTCTCAATTATGAACCACTCCCTTGGGACTCGACCCCAACTCACTTAGTTGGGTTATATTACTACTCACAATCATTGGCACTTAGTATTGAATGATGTGTCCAGATAGCGTTCTTATCAAAATGGCGCCGCTGCCAGGGAGTGGTGTTAGTTGAGAATTTTTAGTTAAGTTGAATTTTATTCCTGTTAGTTATAGTGATACTTCCTTAATTTTTAGTTTTGTTTTGCTTGTTTGTGTGTTGAAACAGGAAAAATGAGTGTGAATGGTGAAACTGGTGACCAAACGAACCACCCCTTTTTGAGATTTTTGAATCTTAGGGATAACCTCCTAACGTTCAAGCAATTGGGGGGTGAGTCTATCCATGAGATGTGGCCGAGATTTAAGGCATTGCTGCAGCAATGCCCAAATCATGGAATGCCAGATAAATTACTACTGAGTGCTTCTATAGAAGTCTTGGTCCCAAAAATAGAAGCGTTGCTGACCAACTTGTTATAGGTTGTTTGATACAACAACCCTATGAAGTTGTAGCCCAAATCCTTGATGGCATGGTTAAAACTAATAAGAAAATAGAGAAAGACCAAGAATGGGCCGCATTGTTGACTCAGCTGGATGTCTTGTCCAAGAAGGTCAAGATGTTTGAAGCAAAGTCCAAAAAGAAGGACAAGCACCTTCCCCCCTCACGAGTGTCAAAAGATGAAACAACAAGAGGGTGGACAAAATGAAGAGGTCCTCTCACTTATTCTACACAAAATCGAAGAACAAGATAGAGTGTTAAATGAGATAAAAGATAATGTCCTAATGGTCAATCAGATGACAACCTGTCATTCCATGATTATTCAGCTACAAGACGCCCAAATAAACTAAGTGTTGTTGTGTCTCTACTCACAACATAAATAGGGGTTACCTAGTAACACTAAGGTCAACCCCAAGAATTAGGTTTCAGTGTGGACTTGCATCGTGCCACAATGTTAACTAAGGCGCTGCTTGGGAGGCAACCCAAGACTCCTTATCGCTTTATTTTTGCTTTAAGAAATAATGGTGTGTTGATTTTGCAGGTCAAAGTGTGGAAAGTGTTTGAAAAGTGCAGGTTGGTGAGCTAAAGGTCCAATCGGCGTATCGCCGATGAGGTCGGCGACCCCGACCTAGACCATCATTGGACTCAAGATAACTTTAAAGATGAGTCTATAAAATTCGGTGAGCCCAAGTAATTATTGGCGAATCGGCGACCAGATCGGCGATTGCAATCTAATCCGTCGAGTGGATCCTCACAACAACTGAAAGTCCTATAAAACTCGGTGAGGTAAGTGACCATTCGGTGTGTCGCCTAGTGGTTCGGCGAGCATGACTAATGTCACCGAATGGGCGAGAACTAGATGGTTTTTTAAAAACCAAAGGTTTACACTTTCAAACTCTTCACTTTCCCTCACTTTTAATCCTCCCAAATTCACACCTATTTAGTATTTTCAATATTTTTTCATTCTATAAGTATTTTAGTTGTTTATTTATGCTCAGGATTGGGATTACATTGCTGCCTAGAATTTTAATATCAATTTATTCGGCATTATAGGTTGGTTTTTCGAATCCTGAGTTTATTTTTAACAATTTTGTACTTTTATGCAAATGATATTAACTTGTTGAAGTATCCTGGGCCTCTCTGATAGGATTAGGATGTTTGAATTCTTGCTCTAATTCGAATGCCTTGCCCGTATTGCTCTTAAGGTTGAAATCCCGTATTGTTATGCCTTAAAATTGATTAAATCTTGTGGGGTTGTGCTTGCATGTTGATGGGTCTAGTCCGGTGAAATCTAAGTAACCCGTAGTTATGCCGAATGATGTAATTTTCCCAATGATAGAGTGAGTGACATCATTTTTAAGGGAAAAAGTCATCAATTGGCCAAAATTGGCAAAACTGGGAGAAGTCTGAGTATCCTGAGGTAATGGGTGTTATGGGTCTTGCTTTAATTTGCCTAGTGCATGCTTTGATTTTGTTTTCGGGGGTTGCGGGGTTGAATTTGAGAAGTTGGGTTGAAAGTAGGCACGTAGGGTCGTTTGGAAAGTTGGGTCGAGCTCGCCGAACCACTTGGCAGTTAGCTGAAGTTCCCCCTTTTGCCTTTAATTTCATGCTTAATGTGTTGTTGGGCTCTGTAAATTTTGGCGAGAAGCCTGAGGTCGCCGAAGGTACTCGGCGACTCGCCAAAAGGCTTCTTGATCGCCTTTTGTCTGCACCCCTGTAACATTTTCGCACTGTTACTTTCATCGGGCTAACCCTTGCTCGCCGAAAGCTGTCGGTGAATCGCCGAAAGGCCCATCCTATTGCTGAAATGCCAATATTTTAGAACCAATCCTTTAGGCAAGCCCGATCTTGCTCACAAAAGTGATTTGGCAACTCACCGACCGGTTCGGCGAGTCTATCTGCAACTATTTTTCGGTGCTTTTAACTGAATTGTTTCTAACATTTTCCTGATGTTTTGCAGACATGGCTAGACCTAAAGTTGCAGGTAGAAGCATGCCACCCCGAAGGAAAGCAAAGGGGATTGCACTCAATGAGGATGCAACTGAATCCAGGGGTAAGGCCACTATACTTCCCACAACCGGTGGAAAAGGCAAAGGCAAAGAGAAGGCACCTACGTCACTGGAGGTCAGCTCCGATAGTGACGGCATCTATGCTACCCACCTCAATACTTCTGAATGTGAGGGTGAGCACCAGGAACAACAGTCCGTAGCTTCTAAGGAAAATGAGCAAGTAGCAGCGCAGAGGGCAGAGCTACGATCTAAAAGAATAAATTATCCGTCAAGGATTCAGGCTCCTCAGGCTACCACTCCTCCTCCAGCTCCAGAACAGGCTATAGTCCTAGTTCCTTCTGTGCAAGGTCCTCACCCAAAGTCTATGAACAGATTAAAGACTGAGGGGCTGAGGACAATCATTGAGGAGAAGCGCATGTCCACTGATGGTGTGATTGATAGGTACCCCGAGATTATGAGATGTCTAATGTCTCATAAGTTCCAGATCTTCACAAAGCTCCGTGGCTCGTATATTCCAAATTGGGTCCGTGAGTTCTATGCTTCGTATGGGACCTTGATACCACAGAGGAAGAAGCAAGAAGCAGCATTCCAACTAGTTGATCATGTAGTTGTCCGGGGCAAGAAAGTACTCTGTGACAGCACTACTATTAATGAGGTTCTGGAGTGCACTTACAACATTGTTAACGCTCACCAGTATAGGATGAAGGCTAAGTCCTTTGATGAAATAAAAAGCTAGCTCGCCCCTTTCATATGTGAGGGCACTCCAAAGTTGCTAGAGGTAGGGGTCCCGATAGAAAGGAGGGACTGATATGTAGCTTCTAGATACTGGTTTGGCTTTATTAGCAGTACTGTCATGCCATCCCAGAATGAATCCATCCTTCGCCACTCAAAGGCAGCCTGTCTTGGCGTAATCATTGCACGTGAGTGAATTAATTCGGGGATAATCGTCGGACAAGAGATGGCCATGAGGGCCAAGAAGCGTCAGACCTCACTGTCCTTCCCGGTGTTGATCACTAAGCTATGCAGATGGGCTCGAGTCCCTAGAGATGCAAAGAAGGATGTGGAAGTGATTCCCACATCCTCTACTGATATCCAGAGGATCGAGGTAGAATATTTGAAGGATGAGGTGGAGAGGAAGAAAAAGGTTGCCCCGGTGGAGTCTCCCCCGGTTGTAGACACAAACTCAGTACCTGCAAAGGAATCTTTGCCTACTCCGGCCCCTGGGCCTCCAGGTACTTCTTGTGTTGTACATTCTGATATCCCTAGTTCTTCTGCTGCTGCACTACCTCCTAGACCTGCTACTGCTCTCTCTCGAACTCCGATCACTCAGGCTTTATTACTGCAGAGGGGGCAGCTTCCCCATTCTGCGGATCATCGAGCTACCAGACTCAAGGCCTCCATTTTTGGCATGATTCAGACTTCCCTAACTGATTCTGTGACACCCTTTAGCACTACCATTAACGCCCTTGCGGCTAGGATAGCAGTGTGTGAGCGTGGCCAAGGGGCCACCGAGAAGGTGACGACCTTAAAGGCCGCTATTGCTATGTTGAGGAGTGACGTAGATTAGCGAAAGTCCACCGACATGTCCATGATCTTCAGGATGGTGGAGATTCCCTATGTACCAGATATGCCTCCAGCTACTATCGAAGATGAGATTAGAGTTGAGGAAGGAGTTGATCCTGAGTCTCAGACGGAGACTGATAAGGAGATGCTCGAGGTGGCTGAAGAAGGTTCATATGAGGGCCTTACTGAGAGTGAAGAGGCCATGGTAGATGTTGTTGTGTAGGATTCCTTAGCAGATACTCCCTTGGCTGCTCCTAGTGCAACTGTTGTTCCTTCTAAGGTGACTCCGGGTACTGAGGCCCGAGTCCAAACCGATGCACCAGGCATTGATGCCCAGAAAGATGGAGTGATGGTGTAGACAGGATCCCCTTTTTACCTCCCTCTCTGTCTTAATTTATTTAACTTGTGGATATTTTTGTTTGTATTTGAGGACAAATGAGTTTATTTGTGGTGGGGTGAGGCCCACCTTTTGTGTGAACGTTTGTGAATATTGGTTCTGTTTATATATGTAGGGTTTTGAGCTGAAATTGTGTTGTGCACCACTTTTTGTGGTATGTTTGAGCTTGTGGCTCCGTGTTTTAAATTGTAAATGATTTTTGACCCTTCCAAAAAAATTTGTCACCTCTTGTTTGTGTTGAATGTGGTTGTTCTTTTGCAAATTTGAGTATTGGTTTTAATCAATACCAGTGACTTAAATAGTGCTCATTATCGAACAAAATGAATGTGCGGCTACGATGAGGCCAAATGAAGTTGCATAAACAATATGTGAACTCTTTGCATCTCATTGTGACTAGCCAAGTATCGAATTGAGACTCTTGTGATGAACATTGCACACTAGAGAAAGTGTGGACTCTTGTTTGACTATGGTGTCAATGCCTTATGTGATGAGCTTATCGTGAACCAAGTGTTATGACACCTAGAATTTGCCCCGCTGGTCCGGTTGACTAAGTGATTGAACTCTTGAGATGATCTTAGGCGACTTTAAAGAGTGTGAACCAATTTGACATTATACCTCTTTTTGTGGCCTACCTTGTGAGTGTGTGAACCCCGCTTGAGCACCCTTTGAGCCTTAATCTTTTCTTGGAAGAAACTTGATGAAAACATAACCTTTCTTCATCCAATACCCATAATCCTCATGATTTGTGTTTTGTTTGAATAGCCCACTTAGGCCAAAAGCCTAAGTTAGGGGTGTGGTGAAAAGAAAAGGTAAATCAAGAAGTGCAAGAAAGTTCCCTTTGACCCATGGTTTTGAGAAAAATGGATCCCCTCCATACAAAAAAAAAAAGAATGAAAAAGAAAAAGAATGAATAAGTTGTGGAATGGAGTTGTGAAAATACAAAGAAGATGGAGTTTCCAACAACCCATGGAAAGTGAATAATGAGATGACTTTTGAGCACAAATGAGAATGAGGAAGAAAAAGAAAGGAACTGTTGTTCGCACCAAATTTCATGAGGACTATAGCAATTGACCCTAAATGACCATACCTTTGCACTCAGCCCCATTACAAGCCTTGAAAATACCTTTTGATCTTGAGTGAGCTGAAGCAAGTGTTGATTGGAAAATACGGGCAAACCTATGGGTGAAGTCATACATTGTGTTAGTCTATGTGAGTGTGAGCGTTGCATTTGATGACAGAACTTTAAATTGTGAACCATTGTGTGTAAATATGGAATCATTCTTTGTGTGAGGGCACTTTATCACCTTTGTTGAGCTTGAACTTGCATTTGAAGCAAGTATTATGAGCTTGAGATTCTTCGGTAATGGTGAGTCACAAATTGAGTCTTTGAGTGCACAATTGATCTTTGCATGAGTAAGTTGAGTCTTGTTGTGTGCATTCATGATTGAGTCTTGTGTAGCACTATTTAAGACATCCTATTTGAACTGCTGAACTTGAGTTTTACTTGAGGACAAGAAAAAGTTTAAGTTGGGGGTGTTGATGAGTCCACGATTTGGACTCATTTAGGGCTTTATTTTAATAGATTAAGTGTCCTCAAATGCATATTTTGTGCCAATAACTGATGTAACTCCTTGAATTTCAGGTATTTGGATTGAGGAACAAAGCATGGACACTAATGAGCAAACAGGAACAAGGCAGCTGAAAAGACGAAGAAAAGAATGCCTGAGGATCGCCTAATCCATTGGGCGAATCGCCGAACGGCCTTGGCCTCGCCTAATGTTCCAGTGTGCCAAGCCCTAAAGGAGAAAATCAAGTAGGCGATCGAAAGGAGCAGTCGGCGAGTCGCCGAACGGTTCCGCGATGCAGTGCCATATCGCCCAAAGTTACAGAGCTTCAAGATGCTGAAGGCCAAAGCAAAAAGACGATGAAATTGATAGAAGGGCGGATCACCGAGTGGATCGGCCATCCCAACTAACTGCGCCGAATTGTCCTTCGCAGCACACCTTTTGACAACTATACATACTTGTTTAAATTTCTAGCTTAGTATCTGATCTTTTGTTGAAACATAATATTTTTTAGTTTTTGAAGTTTAGAGCGGAGAACTGAATGGAGAGATGATGTTTGCATAATCAAGACACAACTTCCAATGCAAGTGTCTACGATCGTACAATAGTAAAGTAACCCAACCAAGGTGTGGGGTCGAGTCCCAAGGGAGTGGGCTTGAGAATTAATAGAAAAATAAAATCAAGTTCTAATTAGTCATAGCTAAAAAACATTATTGAATATAAACATGTTAAATCAAAGGGGGTGACACAAGAGTGTCAATTAATCATGGGAGTTTGCCACAAGTAAGTAAAAACAAGCAAAGATACAAAGTGTACTAATCAAGGAGAGGGGATTCTTGGGATATGATAGGAATACGGGTTAGACTAGATCATTGGGTATATGATTTTGATAGTAATTTTGTTGAATATTTGTGAGTAGGCTAGACTATAGTGGGGGTAAGCTTTGTCTCAAACAACATACCACGAATCAAATGGGTTCCTCTCGGACACCCACTTGCTACATGAAGAATAACCTCCACCTTAGTCCACACACTCTCTCGAGCTGAGTGTGTGGGAGAAGGACTAGGGTTCACTCTCTCGAGCTGAACCTCATGTCGACCCACTCCCACTGACCATCAATTTAGTAGTCTTAGTTTTACGACCTCTCTCTCGAGCAAGCCGAAAATACAAAGGTTAAATCATATTTGCAACTACAATTTCATTAAGTTGCAACACAACTATTAAACAAAATCACATCTAAACAACAAATAAACTATCAGCAAGCAAGACCCAATAATTAATCTAACGCATATTCACATAATCACACCCCAAGAATTGGGGTTTTAGCTAGACATATAAAAGAGAGAGAAATTTATACCAAAATAAGTTTGTATTCAAATGGGTATGAATATTTTAGTCTCAAAACAAGCCAAGAGTGAAGAATCCAGGAGACCCAAACCCAAATTGTTGGAGTTGAAACCCTTTGAACCTTCAAGTTCTTCAAAACCCTCTCCAAACTTAGAACTCAAAAATAGAAGCAAAGTCTGAAAAATTACTGTTCCAAGGTAAAAAGTCAATACTAGAATAATAATTCTCAACGAGTATTTATAGTTTTCAAAAATCTGTGCTGTGAAGGATCACTCGGCGAAGATAGTCAAAATCGCCAATCAACTTGGCGATCTACCCTTTGGTCTAGTTCATCGCCGTCTTGCGTTAGCCTTCAGCAACATCATATTTTGGATCATTAGGCGACATAGTACTGTTTCGCGGAACTCCTCGGAGACACGCCGACTGCTCCTTTTCACCACCAATTTGATCCTTTCCGTCAGGGCTCAGCACACTGGAACAAAAGGCGAGAATAAGACATTTTGGCGACTTGCCGTACGAGTTCAGCGATTCTCAGATATTTATTTCTTCGTTCTTTCAGCTACATTTGTTTCTTTTTGCTAAGTAGTGTCTATGCTTTCCCTCAAACTCCAAATACCTGAAACTTAAGGGTTTTCATCAGATATTGAGACAAAATATGCATTTGAGGACACTAATTCTATCAAAACATAGCCCTAAATGAGTCCAATTTGTGGACTCATCAAGAGACAATATTTTCTTAGCTTTGAAGATTTGAAGATTTCCATTTCTAAGAAATTTTAAGTGGGTCTTGAAGATTCTTCATCTTAGACCTTTGTAAAGAGAATATCAATCATACCCAGTTGATGGAAACACAACTTGGTAACGATTTTACGTTTTTACTATGTCTAGCTAAAATCCCAATTCTTGGGGTGTCATTATGTGATTATGAGTTGATTTAACTGCTGGGTATTATTAATTGATAGTTTATTTGCTGTTTAAAAGTGATTTCGTTTAGTAATTATGGTTGAATTTAATGGATTGTAGTTGCAAATACAATCTTAACTTCATGTTTTTGGCTTGCTTGAGGGAGAGGTTTTAAAACCAAAATTACTAAATCGATGGTCTGTGGGTATTAGGTTGGCATGGGTTCAGCTTGAGACAGTGAACCCTAAACCCTTTTCCACAGATTTAGCTCGAGAGAGTTAATGGACTAAAGCGAAGGTTGTGCTTCATTGCTGCTTATTGGTGTTCGAGAGAAAGCAATTTGATTCGAGGTAAATTGTTCGAGAGAAAGTTTACCCCCACTAAAGTCTAGCGTATTCACTGATTTGCAGTTGTTTACTATTAATTGCAATTACCCGTTTGTTTACCTTAGCCCATAATCCAATCACATCCCAAAAATCCCGTCTCCATATTCGTATTTTTGTGTTATTTGTTGTATTATTTGATAATACAGACAAACCCCCTTGATATTTGACACTTGTGTCACCTATAATTTAAACCATGCTTTTATTCGTAATTTTTTTTAGCTATGATTAACTAGAGCATATTCTTACTTGCCTATTGATTCTCAATTACGAACCACTCCCTTGGGACTCGATCCCAACTCACTTAGTTAGGTTATATTATTACTCACGATCGTTGGCACTGCTTATTGGATGAAGTGCCCTGATACGTGAAATCACATCACACTATCATTATATGGTTATAAACAAAAGTATATATAGAGAGATATTAAGTGCACTTATTATGAATGAAATCTAAATGATGCATGTGAATTTACGTGAAATCACATGACACTATCATTATATGGTTATAAACAAAAGTATATATAGAGAGATATTAAGTGCACTTATTATGAATGAAATCTAAATGATGCATGTGTAAATTCAATGTGTTCAACACTCATTCACAATAGTCATTTTCAATCCTCCTTCCATCAAATTTCTCTTTTTTATTCATTTCACATCAATTTAAAACTTCTTTATCAATCATTTTTCAAGTCCACAAAGAGAGTAGAATTCCACCTTATACACTTAGGATTCACTTCAAGTCAATAAATACTCACAACATGAATCAAATCAAGAAAAATTAATAGTTGCTCGCTTTTCTATCACAAGGGCAACATGAATAGCGAAGTAAAACCTTCCATCACTTCTTGTTATTTTCCTTAACCCTTGGTTGTGGGAGAGATGAACCTTCATTCTAATCTTTAATATTCTTATACAGCGCTGCTCAACCAATACAATAAATCCAAATCTTGACTAAAACAATACTAAAACCTACTGAATATAAACAATCATGGGGAACCTATAGTTAAATTGGCAATGGATGAGTGTAGGAGAATAAAAAAATATTAACAAAGAAAGTGTCACTCCCTGAGGCTACCCCCTTGACGTAACACCGGACCTAGAATCACAAGTGACCCTAAACTAGCCCTGTGTCTGGCATATATCAAGCGTACTAATAATAACTGAATAAGAGATGCCATGTGGAAGCTAAAACAAGAGATAACAGAAATATGGGGAATACCCAATACTGATCTAAATATATATAAAACTACTAATAGTTCAACGATACTGAACATTCCCTCAAATCTAAAAAGAAATCTAATATTATGTCTGAAAAGCCTCTACTGACTAGAGTTGCTGGGACATGCCCCCAGCTAACTCTAGCAAAACTAAAAACCCAAATAAAAGACTGAATATGAAAGACATGTATATTGTCCTCGAAGTATGAGGACTTACCATTGAAGCTACTGAATACGGATCGGGAACCGATCTATGCATGATCTAGATTCTGAATACCTGTGTCACGACCTGGGAGCACCCCCTAGTCGTAACCGGCGTACTCGACCTCGAAGAGGTCTAATACAAGCCTCTTAGCATTCATTCATCGCATAGACACTAAAACCATAAGGAATTTAAAACTTTCTTTACCAAGAAAACATTTCATAA